>JAHWFP010222268.1:0-10379 GCA_023313725.1 Lithobius niger | reverse complement strand
CCGTGCTGCGTTATTTGCAGTTACGGCATTATTGTGTACGGCGTTAGTGCACGTTTATGCAACCACTCGCTTTTGCATTCTCGCAGCTAGTTTCGGCATTAGGAATTCTTTATATTATTGGCACGGATTATAAGACTGCAAGTATTTTACTCAAACGATGGCTGATTTAGCTAATCCATTTGGCGTTGTTACCATGGCAATGTCACCTTTGCCATCGCGATTGAGTTCTAGCTGCGAGAATGCAAAGGCGAGTCACTGCGTAAACGCGCTCTTAATGCTATCGGCGTTTTTTTCACGAGCGGTGTTTTTACTAAATGGCATTTTTACTTACGGCGTTTTTTCGCGGCGTTTTTTCACGGCGTATCGTCACACGGCGTTATTCCGGCGGCGTTTTGACGTGAAACCCGCAACTGTACTAGAAACAATGCATTCCATACCTTCGCAATTTACACTTCTTCCGGTGCTTGGCCAACGCCAGTAACGCCAATATGGCGCCAGCTAATTTCCTGCTCTCGTCTGAATGAGATTCGCGGGAGGCCAATTTTACAATCTATTTACTTATTTAATTACAAAGTTATTGTAACGCCCTATAAAGAGCATATACAGTAATTTCAGTTTTAAACAATTAAAAAAAAAAAAAACAGAAGAAACATGGCGACGCGGTGCTTATGGTGCTGATGGTGAATGATGTTCGTGAGAATATACATCCCATAATTCATCATCACAGTTTAACTGTAGATGTGCGTGTTTTACCCTACTCGTCGGACTTAAGTTTCTCCCAACATTTTTGAGCTACTGCGACTGAATTTGCTCACCATGTTCGTTCATTCTTTATGGCGACTGCTATCCCATAATCTCAAAGCGGGCGTATCACAGATGGATACGCCTTAAATCGTGAATATGCTTGTCATATATCGTCCTAGGTTGCTGCCACACGGGACACGAATCCCTACAATCATGTTTGTTAAATTTAGCGTAATTAATTAAAGAGTACGTGGTTAATAATTACCTCCTTGTTGAAAACAACGTTATAATTATATTAGTCAACTTCTCTTCTCGTTTCGTACGGGGCACACACGGAAGTAAAGCCATTGAATGTGAACGCGCCGGCATTGAGCGCAGCTTTGGGGACGGTTCCTGCGCAAAACCAAATAATATTGTCAAGAGCATAATAATGCAAGCCATGATGATAGGGTTGTGTCACCATAACATGATCGATGCCAAAGCAAAAAAATTATGCCGTATTTCCACGATGAATAAGAACACTTATACACAATATTAGTCCGGTGCAATTAGATCATTTTTTTGACGAAGTTTGGAAAAAAATTCCCATAAAGATAAAGTTTGGCAGGTACACCCAGAAATACTCCCCGAGTAACATACTAAAAGTCCCCTAAAATCCAACTGGAGCTTTGGCCGCCATTTTGAAAAATGGCCGCTGCCAGCTACCAAATTGTATATTTCCGTAACATCGCACTAACTATATATCCTCCTAGAGAAAATTTTATAGAGAAATAAATTAGAGATAGCAAAAATCTCTACAAGAATGGTCCGTATGATGTTTTCGTTAAAACCATCAGTTTTTTTGCAATCTGCTGGTTTACTGAAACCGTGATGAATTAATTGAAAAAATGATCTCTGCCAGCTACCAAATTATCTATTTAGTGGGATGGGGTGGCTGAAAAAAGTTTCACATCCGGCAACCAATTTGCCCCTTTGGTTTCAGTTATTACATGGGTAGAGGAGCCCAAAAATCCCTGGTCACCATTTTTTTATAAAAAAAACCCACCCCAATAAAAAACAAATTTTGTTTAACCGTCAATAAATCAAAAGCATAATGTGAAGCAAAAAGGTTCAGCACACAAAAGTAATATACATCTATTACGTAAAGGCAACCTTGAACCCCAAAATCGTATTTAAAGTATATTACCCTTAATTTGCGTGAAAACTCCATTTTTTCAATTGGTTGTTATAGTGAATTTCGTGTTCGAAGTGTTCTTGCAAGCCACCTAATAGCCCGAAATGGACATGCGTAGGATTTTTTTAAAGATGGGTATGTATTCTTTCCATCAATTTTAACCGCAATTGTTTAGCTTAGATGAGGACCAACCTACGCCCATTTAAAGGTGAAGAGGTAATGACGTAGCGGCGAAAGTGCACAGCGATTTTCGAATTCCAAGTGCTCTTCTGAGCTCTCTAATAGCCCAAACTGGTAATTCTTACGATTTTCTGAACGGTGGGGATGTATTCTTTCCACAAATCCTAACCGAAATTGTTTAGCGTAGACATAAATACAAATATGACCATTACAATGGCACTTTGAAATTGAAACTAGCCACTACACCAATTACAGCTTACACCTGAAAATAGGCGTAGAACGGTTCCTATCTAAACTAAACAATTTCCGTTAGGATTGATGGAAAGAATAGATCCCCAACTTTTAGAAAATCCTAAGCATGTTCATTTCAAGCTATTAGAAGGTTTCCAAGAGCACTTTGAATTCGAAAATCAGTAAACGTTTTCACCACTACACAGTGACTTCTTCACTTTTAAATGGTAGTAGGACGGTCCCTATCTAATTTAAACAATGTCGGTTATGATTGATGGAAAGAAAAGATCCCCACCTTTCAGAAAATCCTAAACATGTCCATCTCGGGCTATTAGAAGGCTTGCAAGAGCACTTTGAATTCGAAAATCACCATTCGCTCTAGCCGCTACGCCATAACCTCTTCACCTTAAATGGGCGCAGGACGATCCCTATCTACAGTAAACAATTTTTGTTAGGATTGATGTAAAGAACAGATCCTCACCTTTCAGAAAATCCTAAGCATGTCTACTTCGAGCCATTGGAGGGCTCGCGACAGCACTTTGAAAAAAATTTTCTGTAACAACCAATTGAAAAAAGGAGCTTTCACGTAAAATATGGGTGTTATTCTTTAAATACGGTTTTGGGGTTCACAGGTTGCTTTTGCGTTAAATATGTATATCACTTTTCTTTGCTGAAAGTTTGTGCTGTACATTATGCTTTTGATTTATTGACGGTTCAAGAGTCACAGCCAAAAAACAGTTTTTTTAGGAGGGGGTGGGGCATGGGATTATGAGAGAACGTTGTGTACTAACTGAAATCAAAGGGGCAAATTGGTTGCCAGATGTGAAACTCTCCAATCCACTAAATAGATAATTTGGTAGCCGGCGTAGGCCATTTCTTCAAAATTTATCATGTTTTCAGTAAACCAGTAGATTGCAACAAAAAAAAAAAAAAAAACGGTTGCTTTCAGCACAAACATTATAAGGACAATTCTTATACAGATTTTTGTTCTCTTTAATTTAGGTCTCTATAAACTTTTCGGTAGGAGTTATAGTTTGTGCGATATTTAAGAACGTAGACAATTTGGTACGTGGCGGTGGCCATTTTTCAGAATTCATCTCATGTTTTCAGTAAACTAGTATATTGCAAAAAAAAAAGTTGGTTTTAACGAAAATATCATAAGGAATTTTCTTGTAAAGACTTTTGTTATCTTTAAGGGATTTTCTGTAAAATCTTTGGTAGGAGTGATAGTTCGTGAGATATTTAAGAAAATACACAATTTGGTAGCCGGCAGCGGCCATTTTTTTCAAAATGGCGGCGAAAGCTACAGTGGGATGTTAGGGGACTTTTAGTATGTTAATCGGGGAGTATTTCTGGATATATCTGCCAACTTTCATCTTTATGGGATTTTTTTCAGATCTAAAGTGCTAATTGCACCGGAGTTATATAGTCGGATTTAGTACCGTTTCTTCATGGTTCCAATAATTGGTAAATTGTAACAGTGAACAAAACACAGAACAAGTAGCAAAAATATCGAATATTGCTCATTACTGTACCGTGCGTCGTTTTAAAGACAAATTAACAGAATCAAACGTCGGTTTTGTTTGTTGGTATGTATGTGGTGTCCAGTAATTTCGGACAACTATGGTTTGAGCATAAGGGGCGGCAGTGCCCAAAGGCAACGGCGTCTTATATAGGTTTAACGAGGTGCAACAGTGCCATGAGTGGCATGAATACAAACTTCCTAATTACTATACAGAAGGCCCCGGTGGGCAACTAGAACACCAGATTCAGAGGTGTGCTCCCACACTCCACCCCTAGAAATAGAGTGTGGCCACACAATATCAAAAGCACACCAAAGGTAACCTTAGTTCATTTTAAAATTTACATACCCCCCCCCCCCCCAAGTATCTTATAACCCCATGCTCTTTTGTTTTCTTTAACAACAAATAAATGTTACAATCATTAGTTCTTTTATTCTGATAATTCGATAAATATCCGAAACACAAACACAAGCGTGAAATGTCATCCTCTTAAAACTCCTATTTACAACTATAGCTCTGAAACCAGTCAAAGCTTAATTCTTGACATCCTGAGTTAGACAAGTCAATCCTTAGTTAGACAATTCAATCCTTGATTAGACAATTCAAAATTACTATTATGCTTCTTTTTTGTTTTATCTATTTTGAACTATCACTTGACAAGCAAAAATTACTAAATCAAAACATGGAGGCCCCCAAAACGCAACTTAAATTGCCCTAAAAGAACACACCACTACAAATCTAGCCGATCGGGTGCTTTATGCGTCCAATTTGACTTCCGCGAACATCCTTCGGAAATTGCCGGCAACGTAGCACCACTTGGCAGCGAAGAAAATACTGCAACCGGGGAGCAATGCACCTTTGCGTGGCACCTCTGGTTGCACACACCTCTAGCAACAACAAGGGGAAAAGCCGGGTTTGCAAATTATCGATATCATTTGACGATTCACTTGCGGTGATAACTTTAGCATCATTCTAATGGTGAAACATTGATTTTATTAGCTTGAATCTTTGCTGGAAAAATAATTGATTTGAATTTCAGGGGGGTTTTGCTTACAATAACTTATTCATGTGTGGCATTTCGAGTTCCAGCTTGAAACAAGGGATTCGAGTACCAAACAAAATCGAAAGGTGGCATGACTGGAGTCGAAACTACGCTGTTCCCAACGTCACCGACCGGATCACGTGAATTGATTTGATCAATATGTTTCTTAATTATTCTGGCCTCTGAGCGTTGCACATTGTACCTTGTTTTTGAATCCAGTGATTTTGTAACCGTACTTTGCCATGGGGTTTCTGCTGTCGGCCTATAATCTCGTACATAAACTGGTGAGTTTATTGCATACGACATTTCTTGCTTATGACGTATGGGCTTTAGCATAGTGTCTTGCAGTCTTCGAACTCGGTCATCGGTAGAATTTAACATTAAAAAGAGCCTTGTTCTAGTGTTACGATTTAGTAGCAAATAGGAGGTTGGTCTTTGTGTGTGGGACATTTTGCGACTGTATTAGGAAATTAATAACAGCCATTTCTATTGACAAGCCTTGTTTTACACTAGCTTTCAGAGACCGGTTCAATAACTTCACAGTTCCCTCAGCTGCCCCATTTTCCTGTGGTCTAATGGCATGATTTCCACGTGCCTTATGCCATTTTTTTTTCAAAAATGTTTCAAACTGAAGACTACAGAACTGAGGGCCATTGTCGTTGATAATAGATTTGTTTATACCAAATAACCCAAACAATTCGCGTAGATATTTTATCACGCCAGCACTGGTTGTTTTGTGCATTATTTTAACAAATGGGAATTTGGCATAAGCATCTATTGGTACAAAAAAAAAATTTTTTTTGTAAGTCCCAGCGAAGTCAATATGCAGTCTATCAAAAGGGTTAGGTGGTTGTTCCTGAGCATGTTTCTTGCCTGAAATGTCCCCATCCCCAGTTAGTTGACAGGGAGCACAAGCTTTAACAACATTTTCCAGGTCTTTGTCAATACCTGGCCACCACACACGAGACATAGCAAGGGCTTTTATTCGAACTATAACATTGTGTCCTAGATGTAGCTCAGAAAGAACTTGTTTGCGTAAAGTCTCTAAAGGCGCCTTTTCATCTTTTCAACTCCTAGACGGAACACTGTAGAATCTTCGAGCAATATAAAGAAAATTGCAGAAAATTAAAAATGGGACGACATTATTCGCAGCTGCAGAGCCACGATTTTCGTAACTAAAACGAGATCACGTGACCCAAATTAGCCTATTGGATGGCGGAGAATCTGGAACGTGGATGCTGTGTTTAGAATATGGGCAACGCTGTCGAAACGGTGAACAGGCGCCTTTAATGTGAAGGGTGTTCAATTTAACAGGAAAAAACGTTAACGGGGATAATGTTTACTAAATTAATCGCCGTAAGCTCACCATTTCACGGAATATAGGCAGAGTCTTCCTCCAACGTGGGTAGATAATAAGTCCTTTGGTAATCTTGGTTTTCCTCATGAAGATTTGTTGTGCAACGTGACATGACAGCCAACCGAGGTCAGCCTCTTCCTATAGCAACAGTTGAACATACTGAGTTGCTATAAATTTTCCGGCTCACTGTTGGCCCGGTTAACTACTACGTTGACAGACAGTGACTATAGAAGGCCTAGAACCTGCTTCAAAATGACGAAGATTCTGTTTTTCCTCGGACTTTTTCTTCTTTCAGCTTTCGTTGTGTTTGGAAATGAGGATGATTCAAACGCTGTAAGTTGAGTTTTCTTTTTTGTTTGTTTAAATTCATTAATACTAGCAGGCTTGATATCTCGAGACCTAACACTTATTGACAGGTCATTAACTAAGTACATTAACATTACAATAATATGAGTTATGGTTAGAACTAGGGCAGAATCTGATCGCCTTCGAACCTCTAACTTTCGTTCTTGATTAATGAAAACATTCTTGCGAAATGGTTTCGCAGTAAAACTTCAATTAATTTGTGGTATGCAAGATCGCGATAAAAAAAAAACCCTCCTAAAGGAGCTGGATAACTACAAGTACAACAAAATGAGAATTAGATTTAATTTTCGGGAACTAACTTTTCCCGTGTTCATCTACAAAGAACAAAACAACACACAAATGAGTAATGAGCTCTTACAACTTGAAATACCACCTCTTCCAGCACATACTTACAATAAAACTCGGTTAAAAACTATTAAAAACACATGATTTTGTGTGGAGACCGACATTTAGTCCTCCATATTGGATTACACAAAGTGACCACTGATCTTTACAGATTATTAGCTGGTAATGCCTTATACACTTTCTGCCCATCTTTCCTTGTTGGGGAAATTGTAAAACAGCTAAACAGCAAAGAAAGCGAAGCCCGCTCCATTATGTCGATAGTGAAACTGATGACGGCCCTAGTTTATTTAGGCAGATACGTATTAGTCAATTCCAGTTAGACTTTCATCCGATGCCCCTTAGTGGCGAGGAGGTGCGGTTCGAAATCCCAACAATCAGAATCCCGACAGTAAACATCTTGACACAAAAATCCCAACAGGTGAGAATCTCTACAGGCAAAAATCCCGAAAGTTATATTCAGGACAGGTCAAAATTTCAACAGTTGAATTCCACACAGGTCAGAATCCCGGCGATTGAAAAAACATAAAAAAAAGTTGTATCAAGCCTACACAAAAGTAAAATGCACACTACGCGTTTATTATATTCAACAATGGATACGATAAGAAAATATGCATTTGCTGAAAATACCGACAAGTAATAGCTTAACAACATAGAGAGATGGCAGGAAGTGTATAAGGCATTACCAGTTAATAATCTGTGAAGATCGGTGGTCACTTTGTGCAATCCAATATGGAGGACCGAATGTCGGTCTCCACACAAAATCATGTTTTTTTTAAATCGTTTTTAACTGAATTTTATTGTAAGTATGTGCTAGAAGCGGTGGTATTTTAGGTTGTACGAGCTCATTACTCATTTTTGTGTTGTCTTGTTTTTTTTAGGTGAAGAAGGGAAAAATTATTTTCCGAAAATTAAATCTAATTCGCATTTTGTTGTACTTGTTGTTCTCCAACTCCTTTCAGGAGGGTTTATTTTTTGTATCACTAATGCTTTTGCAGTAGTTCGTCTTGCCACGGTCCAAGAATTTCACCGATAGCGTCGCAATACGAATGTCCCCGTCGTACTGGCCGTACTGGGGGTACTGGCCAAACGGGAAGAAGGGAGGTTTCCCGTGCCGGCGACCCTATGCTCCGAAGACTTGCCGGGGGGGCCAATTGAAATTTTTTTCATTACGACCGATTTCTACGAAATGCCGCAAGAGAGGGGTCTACGTCATGCATTTCCAAGGCCTAAATGGCCCTACCAGTACTCCTCTGAATATAAGTCGTTTTCAAACTCGTTTAAACATGAAAATAACAACTTTAAACAGATGTACACAGTATTTCCACGATGTCGGGGGAAAAATATGATGATTTATTTTTGGTACCATTTCTGTCTGCAAGATTTTTTTTCAAAAATTTTTGACACTTTACTGGGTTGAGATACATGCAATGAGGGGGTGAGGGGTAATCGTCTAACTAGAAAATCGCATAATTGGAAGAATGTGTACAGTATAACAATACAGCGGCAAATCGTCTAACACGAAGTTCGTATGATGGAATATCGTCTAACGTCTATGCCTTGCTCGCGCTGCCGTGCTCCTTGCTGCTATATATTTAATATCAGAAACCGTATCCATATTATTGTCCAGTTAGACGATTATCCATTGTACGACTATCTTTGTACGATATTCCGTTTATGTGATTTTTCCATATTTTTTGAGCGGTGCGAGGCCGAAGGAGTGTTTTCTCCGCTATGACCGCGCATCACGCAAAAACCACAAGGACTAGCCAAACCAAACTTTGCATGCAGTACGTAGCACGGGAGTCCGGACAAGGTTTATCAAAAGAAAAATCCGGAATCGGACATGGGGTTGAGGAACCACCAGGGTGACAAGATGGACCATTAGCAATAGTCAAAATCAAAACAACAACGAGACGCGAAGCCATTTCTAATTGTTCAAGGCATCCTATTGTTAAAAGAATGATTGGCGGTAATAAACCAAAATCAGGATATTTTTACTTTTCGTCGACCGATTTGGACGTTTGAATACACCATTTTCACGGTTTTTTCACCACCTTTCCAATGGCCCAAACCCCAAGCAGCTATCTCTCATTGTTTAGAAATTACAAGGCAAATCCGATCCGATCCGATCGACAGCCAAACAGCAAAGAAAGCGGAGCCCGATCCATTATGTCGACAGTGGAACTGATGACGGCCCTAGTGTATTTAGGCAGATACGTACTAGACAATTCCAATTAGACTGTCATCCGGCGCCCCTTAGTGGGGGAAGGAGGTTCGGTTCGAAAATCCCGACAATCAGAATCCCGACAGTCGGCATCTCGACACCAAAATCCCAACAGGTGAAAATCTCTACAGGCAAAAATCCCGAAAGTTATTTCAGGACATGTCAAAATCCCAACAGTTAAATTCCACACAGGACAGAATCCCGACGATTGAAAATAATACAAAAAAAGTTTTATCAAGCCTACACAAAAGTAAAATGGCACACTACGCGTTTATTATGTTCATGTAGTGTTAACAATGGATACGATAAAAAAAATATGCATTTGCTGAAAATACCGACAAGTAATAGCTAAACAATTTTTTTTGTAAATGTAAAACGTTGGTTAAAAATACCAACAAGAAGCTAAAATCATGCAAATCATCAAAATAAGATTACAGCGCAATGTTGTAAGCCAATCCACGAAGAACTCTAGGGTTGTTCGATCTGAGACACAGCCACCGCCTGAGAGCAATATACTCGCTTCGTTACGGGAGGAGTATATTCCTACAGAAAACAACAATCAGTGCGTTATTTAGTGACGTCATCATCAACTAGGGGTACAAGCTGGCTGCTGTGGGCACAAACGGGAGGAAACGCGTGTTGTTACTACGATGACTTTTTGGGACAAACACTAATTTGTTTTCTACGCACACCATACTTTGATATCAATTATACTATTTTAGGTTCTGCTTTGCCACTGGAAGTCGCTGTAATTTATGATCGTTTACAAACGCCTGTCGCGCGCATGCACTAACGTTGGTGCCGGCTGGAACCTTGTTAACGCATTGAGAGGCGTACGTATGCTGCGGCGTTAGGCCTAACCCTATCTTTGGTTGTTGGTATGGCTTTTGATACTGACAAGACAAGTCTTACCATTTTCTGACAAATCCCAGTGGCAATGCTGGCCATGAATTTGTCGTTTCAGCATCCGTGTTGAGTACTGAGCCTTGATGAATTTGAAGACATTCCAAACAATCTCCCTAGCCCGTGAATTCAGAGGGTTTTCACGTCGGAAAAGCGATGAAGCGAGCGATAAGGTAGCCATGTTGGTTCGTCTGCTCCAAGAGACATTTTTACCAGGCATGAGCAATCCATTTTCCGAAAATCCGCGCGAATGGTCAACCAGAACCTAAAATAGTGTATCTCTCATCCAC
>JAHWFP010222264.1:0-15994 GCA_023313725.1 Lithobius niger | reverse complement strand
TCCGGCGACGAAGACGACTATGGTTCATTTGCGAATTTACCAATAAAACAAGCACAAATGAACGCCCCAAGGGATACTGCCACAACGACTACGTTCCCATACTACGCCGCTTCATGCAAGCAGTTTAAGTGCCCCAGAAACTGAGGTCGAGCAGACTATCCTGCAAACTCGTTCAGGACGAATTGTCCGACCTCCAAAAAACTAAATGTGTGAACTTTTAGATCTCTTCTGCATGTTTGTATTCCCATGCTTGTTTAAATTCTGTAAGGGGGATGTGGTGTAATCTTATTGCATGAGCTTAAAAATCAATGGTGTTAGTTTGTGAAGAATCCACTAGGATCGCTAGCCTCGGGGCTATGTAATGTACCGCTAGAAAAATAAAAATGTTCGTTATGTTTCTCCTGGGTGTTCATCAATTAAGCCCACACAGTTACATCAAGTAACACCACACAACTTTGGCAAAAACTGTTGCGGATACGGTTTAAAATAATTTCATGGAAATTACATGTGTTACGAATGCTTAAGGGGTAAACTATATTTTTAGCAGTTCTTTCCAAACGAGATTTAAAACTTACTTTTGGCTCATCTTGACGTCACAAATTGAGCAAGAGAAATGGTGAACACACCAGGCCTTATTCAATGCCGTGAATACTAGAAAGACAATGTAAAATAAATGAAGTAAAGCTCTTAAAATTATAAAATCAGAATAAAAACCACAAATACAACATTATCTTACCATCTCCAGCAATTACACTGTTGCACACAAAGCAAAGATTTCCAAACAACTAGAAAGAAAAAAAAGGATCGTCGATAAAGAATAACAAAACGGAATTTTAAAGATAAAGTTAGTTTTTACTTATCCTAAAATGCTTACCTTTAGTTTTTGGTTAAATATCGTTTATATTTCTGCTCCAGCTCAAAGCCTTAACCACTTTAAGAAACTTCATTATTTCACCACCAGTTTGCAACGCTGCTCACTACCCAGCAAGCCTTGCCATCCATCCCTCACAATCGTTTGGAGAACAAGTCTGTTAAGCGAGAGCGGGGACGGTGGTCGGGTTAGCACTAAAGGTAATAATTTTTGGGTAGTAAAAACTAATTTTATTGTTAAAATTCCGTTTTCATTTCTATCTGAAAATAAGTTATATTTCATAAAAAACCAGCAAACGGTGGTACAGTGGTATTCAAGAGACTGGCAGTGGTGGTATGTGTGATATTTTTCTGAAGACTTTTGATCTCCCCATTCCTCGGCCTGAATGGGTAAATCAGTTTTTAATCCTAAAATACTTACCCAATTAAATTTTTGCATTTTGTCTAAAAATAGACGCATGTTCCTGACTAAACTTGAAACCCGTGATCGATACCACCCACCAACAATGGCTACAGTGACAATCGTCACACCCGAGTACCTTGCGCATGCGCGATATGATCGTCATTTCTTGGTCAGTGCGTACCGTCGGCGGTGTAAAGAAGAACGCCCTTCATCACTTTTTTTTTCCTAACGCACACCGGTGCTCAGCATCATTGGACATAGTGTCACCCCTACCAAAAATTGATATTTTTTTGACATCTGTAACGGCGGATGCTACGACGGAGTAGGTGCTTGTAGCATCGCCGGCGCCTGGTGTAACTGGATCTGACTTATTATCACTTTGCGTTGACTTTGAGTACTTTTCGGTTAAAAACAGCACAACTGCTACAGTCCCGGCATAGGGAATGGAGCTTCGATGTCCTAATGATGCAGGCTAAATAGTAATAATAAGCGGGTTAACGCTGCCACCAAGGTGGGAAAAAGCTACCTAAGTTAGTTTGAAGAGAATTATCTTAAAAGTTAACTTCCAGCAATCATCAAACTAGTAAACCAACTGGCGTTTAAAACTCCTTGTTTTTATTTTAAACAAACATGTTAAGATCACACTTTACATTTGGATTACCGTTTACATAACTTAGCTTTTAGTTAAAAGCAACTGAGAATTTTTACATTAAATTCGTACACGTGAACTTGGCGTTAGTTCAAACAATTTCAAATAGAAACAGTGATTTTAGGCAACGGGGATTTCGCAAAAGAGTCCTCTAAATTACAAACAGCCTCGACTGACTTATAATAGTAGACCTGTTTTACAGTTCTTTTTCAAATGGTACTCTCACAAGATCAAACCGTACCCATCGGAATTCACATTAGAAAAGGGATGTACACTCCATTAAGTACTATGCTTCTGCAAATCTAACTGACCCAATGGCCTTTGTTTACATTAAATTAGATTAATGAAACTGTGAATAAAAGACTAAAATTGCAGGGCCTGCACCTGCTTAATATTAGTTTTTATTCCCTAACCGAAAATATACATTACCTGATTTACACTAGCAGTTTCCCCTCAGAGCTTGCTTGTTCCCCTCGAAGTTGAAGTTGCCTTCCCTGCCTGGCTCGTACTCTCTGCCGCGCATGTGCCGGGCTCCTTATATATACCCTTGCGCAGCGTCGGATACCATCATTACTCCTCGTACCAGAACCTAGCTCACGGCGGGAAGGATTTTCAGTTACGCAATAAAAACTAAAATTAAGCAGGTGCAGGCCCTGCAATTTTAGTCTTTTTATAGCCGACGAAAATATACATTACCTGATTTACACTAGCACACTTTGTAACTCGGCGGAGGGCTAGGTGCCAAGTTCAGTAGAAGCATGGAGCGGGAGTCTGTCCACTCGAGTAAGAGAAGGCAACCCCAGGCACATAACGGCCCTATGACGACCCAGCTGCGGACCTGACCACTCTCACTCTGGAGCGGAGTAGGAACTGTCCCGTGGTAGAGACGGATAGGGAAGTGCGAGTACCCGTAAGGGATGATTGAGATCAGGCGTGCGGGAGGATTGGCGTGTGTCTTAGTATTATTTTTCGTAAAATTATCGGACTTCAACGCATGCAGGGGCCTGTCAAATGGAGAAAAGGATAAGAAATCAATCATAGAATGAACCTTCTTAGCTTGCGGAAGGTGGGATGTAGGCAACTCTTGAAAGGCGAAGGAAGCGTGGAGGGATGAAGGTCGGCTCAGCCATGGCGGATAGCAAGTCGTGGATAATGAAGGAACAGCGAGTCCGTGGTGTATGGAACGGACCTGACGTCCTGAAGTATGTAATAAGGAGCGACTACGTTATGTGGAGGGAAGAGGATCGTTGTAGCAAAGAACACTGTGATAGATGAGGAAGAGAGTTCGACAAGACGGATACTCAAGATAGTAGGACTGTCGTGAGTGGGCGTCTCACCCGAGGTGCACCGGATGGATAGGAGAGTTATATTACTATTCTTTTGGAAGGCATGACTGGCTAGTCCGGTGTGGACTGGAACGCAACGGCCACCCCAGACGCTTTGGAGCGGCATGGTGAACACGGCATATTGCCGTCCGTAGTTCGGTCGTGGCTGTGGATGCCGGGGAAGGCTGGATAGAAGTTGGTGGCGTTGTTGAATTGCCAAACCGAGTCCGGGGCGAGGTTTGGCAAGGGGGGGGGGGGGCGATGAACGAACGTCCCCAGAGTGTGGCTGGAGAGGGAACCCGGAGTACGGAGAAACCGCGCGAGGGGAGGGAACGGACAGCCCCTCGGCGTGAAGAAAGGCTGGAGTCGGCTGGAGAACGGCTGAACTGAAAAGACTTACAGGCGGTAATGGCGGGGTGTCATCGGAGGTAGGACAAGCCGAGAGCGGTTGTAAAGAAGCTCGTCTTCACAATCAGATTTGAGAGGAGACCTCTGCTCAAAATATAAAAAACCTGAGGGGTTAACGTTTTCGCAACGAACATTTTTTCCCAAGCGCACGCTAGCGCTCAATAGGTCTATCCAGGCCTCTGTCTTTAAAACACCATAACTCTATGAATAATGGACCAAAACGTTTGAAATTTGCGGCCCTTAATAAACAAGAACTGTATCTACAATCCTGCGAAAACAGATCCATGAATTTCCACTTCAATCATTTTCTACAGCATTTTGAAAAAGTCACCAAACTGACCGGCGCCGCACGCAAATCTTCAATAGCCATTTTCACAACTCTGTAAAAATTGTAATTACTTTAATATTCTTTTGCAGGCATAAAGCTTACCAGCTTAGTGTTGTTAGGGAGTATTTTACTTCACATATTTGTAATTGAAAACCACAACACTTGATGTTTTTATTCTAGCAATGGCCAAGTTATGCATGAAAACTTCGACTGTTATTTTTATTATTAGCAGCTGCAATAATATTTCACCTATTTACCTGCGTTCTAGCATTCAGGGAATAAGCTGGTATATTTAACCTTTTTAATTTTAATTTAATTGGGCAACGGTTTAGCAAAAACTAGGTTTCTAAACACTACTGAACTCGGCAAACATTCCTTCGATTTTTACCGGACATTTTTTTTGCAAGGTGTTTATCTTGTATTTATTTCAGAGCTCCGACCATAGTAACGATCTTCTTGCTATAAAAATGACGTTTGTATAAAGGTTTGAGCTAAACACTTCGTCCCCCCCCCTCCTTCAATAGTTGCGATACATAATATCATAGTTTTAATTAAAAGGCCTATTCACGTTGCGAGTTCAAAACTCAGTTCCAATGGCCTCCCAGTCCACGAAAGTCGGCAATTCCCTTTGCCCTCTTTGTTGCCAAAGTTCCCTTCCAACCAGATTGCAGTATTTTTTCCCTCCTGCACTCAGAACACCAGGCTATCTTACCCGTCCGCGCTGCCCTACCTACTTCCGGTAGTGACAGCCTGGCCGGGTTGAGTCCGTCTCTCCTCCTCCGAGGCGATCCCTCTTCCCCGCACCCCCCTCCGTCGCTCTCCTACAGGTCCGCGCCTGCCCTCCTCTTGCCAGCCGAGCAGCTGCTATAAAACCAGGCTGTGGGAAAAATTCGACAGCATAGCTCAACTCCAAGTCAGACGTTACTACGGCGGTCGGAGCAGAGATGTCCCAGTCCGATTGTTGCCATGCCGGGCAAGGTAGTAGTTTAGGTAACTAGTTTTAGCTTTAATTTATTTTTTCGGATTCTTATTCTAAATTTTAACTTAAAGATTTTAACTTAACTTTTGACTTGGGTTCGCGATTATGGGTAGTTAAAACCATCGGCATTTTCTGGTGTCCCCTCCCATAACTTAAGGGTTTAAGGTCCCCTTTCTAAAAACCGGCTTTTTTTCTTGTTTGTCTCACAAAATGTGAACAAACCTTTTTAGATTCACCAAGGTCCTGCAGCATAATTACAGAAGCACAGACTTCGATGGTAGGGCCCTGATTATTGCTAGCTTGACTCAATGTGAAAGAGTAGATTTGATCTTGTGCAAGATGCCTTGAAACAAAATCGTAAACTTAGACTAAGACTGAAATTTGTGAGAGTGCAGTTTCTAACTTAGAGGTGTTTAGGTGACACCAACAGAACTTTTTCTATTCGAAATTGTAAGTGTGAATTTTCTTAAATGTAAATTCGTTGCCGATAATTTATTTTCTGTAAATTACTTGTGTGCTTTCACGTAAAGCTATTTGTAGACTAGTTGCCAATGTAAATTGTATTTTATTCCCCCTGTTTATTAAAACGAAAGAGTTTTAAACTCAGTTGCTTCTAGAGAGATTTAATTTGCTAGTGTTTTAACTAAAAACAATTCTTTTTATTTTAAAGCCTAAGGTTAGCAATTAAACCACCCACCTAGTGGCAGTGAACCAAAAATTGATTAGTTAGTACTAAAACTTCAGATAGGACATAGACGCTCTATTCCTAACCGTGCAGTAGTGACTGCTATGCTAGTTTATACTCTGCAAAAGTAAAAACGGCCACTAGAAGTATAACTAAATATCCAGAGACCACACCAGATGTCGGTGCAGAACAGTAGGCACCTCAAGGACCGGTGAGCACCGCTACACGGTGATGCGGTTGCGGATGGATCCTGGAAGGGCGATGGTCGAGGTGAAGGAGCTGCGTGGTGAAGGGAAGTTGGAGACGGAGTGGGGGGTTTCTTGAGAGGATAGGTGAGAGGAAGGAGGCGTTCCTAGTGCGGGAAGGTGCTGACCATAGGCGTCGGGTACGCGACCGAGCAGAGTAATAAGCCCGCCAAGGTGGTGACGACGGGATTGGGGACACCCAGTTGTAGTGAGCCTTGAGGAGGGCATAGTTGATGCGCTGGGAGTGGTATTTCTGATTGATTAGTTCCAATTCATTGGATAGTGCCTCACATGTTGCCCGTAATAGAGAATTTTCGGCCTGGAGAGTGTCTGCAGCGGCCACGGATTGCCGGATGGTAGATAGATCTGACAAGGACTGGCGTAGACGAGAATAATCGGACGAGAAGGATTGGACGAACCGGAGCACGAAATCGATTTGAAGTGTAGGGTCTCAAGTTCAGACGGGGATAGATGTAGACCTCTAGCCAGTGCCTCATGGAGGACGGAGGGAGAGGGAAAAGGAGCCAGGGTGGGACAGAAGGGATGGCTTCCTGAGACGGAGGGACCGGTTGGTGAGTTGCTGGGGCAAAGACATGTGACGCCGTGTCGGTCGGTGGATCGGGACGACGAAGGGCCGGCGGAGCAAAACAGTAGACGGCCCGCTTGATTTTAATGGGCGGACGGGGCGGATGAATAGTCTTCTTTAGAATGCCGGTCGGAGGCCTGGTGCCGGAGGTCCCCGGTATTGCTGGGATGGAGTGAGTTAAAGGCAGCTAGGCCAGTGCGGGTGGGCGAACGTCTCCTCGAGGCAGTTGTGGCAGACGAAGCTGGCGGCGATGAGAGGAGGGAGAAACGGACCTTCGAGCGCTTGGAGAGACAGCGGCTAGAGGCAGATTTACGGATCGGAGGGGCAGGTCGTTTGGAGGAACGTCGTGACAGCCCAGAGGATGGGGACGTGGGAGGGGACGTGTCAGAAAGAGACTGTTGCTCTGTCGCGGATGCTGCAGCTAACGCACGTTGGCGGCGGGCCCGATCCGACCGTTGTTTGGACTGCAGATGCTTCTTTCTGATGATGGCCCATTGGGATGGAGAAATCGTAACGCAAATCTTGCATCTTTTCCGCGATCCGTCACACAGCCGATGGCGTTGACAACAAGGGTGAGGATCCAACGTGGGCTTAGGGAGCGGGAAAGCGAAGCCTGGACATCTGCACTTCGTGGGTGAAGGAGCGTTGATGGTAGTTGATCCTGAAGATGGAGAATGAGGAGGAGTGAGGTCGGAATCCTCTGTAGACAAACCCGCCATGGCAGAGCCGGACCAGAGAAAGGACAAAGAAAGACCGTTACAGTTTGGTTTGAAAACTACAGCGCGGCTGCGGGAAAGGGTGGCGCCACCTGGCGGCGAAAGACGAAAACGGTGAGCACTGGATCCCGTGGACGAGGGTAAGGTAGAGGAGCGTCGCAGCAGGGAGGATAGAACCTGCGGACGTTAGGATCATAGCGTGCAAGGTTGCGGATGTGTGGATGGGCTGGGGAAGCGATGAACGGTTATGACTGCTGTAGTCGTGGCGCCGTGGTCGGGGCCGGGAGTTCGTTGCATCAGCGTTCGTCACTGCTGGGTGTTGTTACTTCTTCGTTTTGTTATGTCTTTATTATAATAAAATTCCAAATTTTTTTGGAACAAAGGAATTAAACTTGTGGAGGAGAGGACGGAGACGAAATGTCCCGGGTACAAGATCCGAGCGGGAGACTGGTGACCGGGGATGGACGTGGTCGACGAGGAGACAACACGAGAAAGTGGCAGGCGGATAATGCCGGGAACACGGACAGGATGATGTCGGATGATTGTGCGAGGTTGTGGTGAAAGAGATAAAAAGTCCGGAGAGGATAGGTGACCGACGATAAAGGGATCTTCGGAAGGGACTGATTCACTATCAGACAGGTCAGGAGATGAAGGATCCGAGGACGGCTCCCCCCCAATCCGGTGGTGGATGACGAAAAGACGGAAAGGGGATAGGTAGGCGAAGACCGGGAGGCGGATGGAAAGCCGGGGACAACGGTTGACGATATCCCAGTGTGATGGCCACAACTGGAGACGGCAGAAGCGGGGCCGGAGGCAAAGGATTTATAGGTGCCAGACGACGGGGGTGATGAGATGAGGATGAGTGAGTGATCCGGCCTCCGAAACGACGGAAGGCACCTCGTTGTGCCACGGAAGAAAACCCTGTGGAGAGGCCAGGAAAAGGGACGGACGGGGGTTGTCGTGGATAGCGGATGGTAGATGTCAAGACAGGGGCCCGTCCCGAGCGTCGGACCGGGGCCTGAGAGAGGTGAACCCGTGGGGAAAGATGGCAATGCGAGGACGGCAGCCCGAGGATAGGAGACGTGGCGATGCCTTGTAACATGGGAGCGGAGGAGGCGGACGAAGGATAGCACTGACGCATAGTAGAGGAGATGGCGGTTCGACGCTGTAGGTAGGAGGTCGAAACTGGACGACCAACGGTAAACGTGGGTCTGTGGATCCGGAAAGCAGGACTAGGAAGGGATGAGTCCGCGAGGATACGGCGGCAGAGGCGGAGACCCCAAGATGAGTCGGACCGGGACACGGCCCAACGGATGGAAGACGCCTGGAGAGTACGGGCGATCCCCAGCGGGATAGCTAGGGAGGACGACGGGACTGCAGGAAGCCGCTGGAACAGAAGGTATAGCGGACGGCGGACGACAGCAACCACCGATGGCTGAAGGTAAGCGGATGGCGGATAGAATCCAGGGGACCAAGCTCAAGGGCTACCGCACGCGGCGAGCGCCCTAGGAGAAATGATGGTATCCGACGCTGCGCAAGGGTATATAGTATAAGGAGCCCGGTGCATGCGCGGTAGAGTACGAGCCAGACAGGTGCGAGAGTGCTTCTCAGGGAGAACACAAACTCACAGTTGGGGGATTTCTAACATATTTACTTCTGTCAGCTTACACTTAACCCATCGTGCACCTGTTGCTCTCATGATTTTAGGTTGACAAGTGTGTGTATATTACGCGCGTGCTTGACCTCGTTGCGTGAGGTCGCTGCGATCGCCCTGTGAGGATGTGCTCGGTTGGCCTGTCATGGCTCGTGGCAGTGCATCCTCACAGTTTTCCCCCCCTCCCAACGTGGAGGTGCGTGCAGGGTTTAGAAATACATAATGTGATTACAATATACTTTTTTCGAAAATTTCAATGAGCGAGGTTAACAGGCGATGATGGTTGAATTAGTAAAAAAAAATGTCCGAAGATATAGTTCCTCTGGAAAGTTTTTGGGAATAAAAAAAAAATGAAGCACAATTGGCGCAAAGAGTTTTGATGCGGTCAGGGTTGAACCTGATCCGGCTTAGTCCACTTGGCACCAGTGGCGTGTTGTGCGCCCGAGTGCTACCTCGGTGCGACTTAGTCTGTTAAGGAGAATCCTAAAGTGGTTTGTGCGTCCAAGGGGTTACCTTGGTACGGCTTAGTTCTGGTGTTATGCGCCCAAGACAGGTCTTGGTGCGGCTTAGTCCACTGAAGCACTTTCTTGGCACACTTAATTGACACCGATTCCTGGCGTTGGTTTCACGTTGGTTTCTGCTGCATGTTGATGCACATCTGCTGCTGCTGTGTACGTGTATCCATCTGTCGGGCCTGTGTCTGCGACCAGCGGCTGGTTCAGGAAGGGTGCGGTGACTAACGATGGTTCATTTTGATTGGCCAGGCCTTGGCGGTTGCACCATCGTCAATACTTCTACTTGGGCATGTTTTCCTCCGCATGATCATTCGCTTTCGAAAGGGGTTTTCAACTTTAGGATGCCACACCTTCGCATTCTCCTCGTGCTATATCTTCTTTTCACAGTTACCTCAGTTTGCCAACACCATTCTTGCAGATGTCACTCATGACCTAGCGCTTGTCGCTCGTTACTTGCTAGTTTCTCATGCCCTTCCACTCGATGGTGGACAACCCTGCGATGGGGTTTTGGGCAATTACCTCGGTTACTGAGGAGGGTTGCTTCTCTTCGTCAAGAAACAGTCGAGGGTAATCGTCATCAAATAGGTGTTGGTCTTGAGGCCACCTTGGGGGTTCATGCCTCATGCTGATGCACCATGTAGCGTCAAGGGATGCGATAAATTCCTCGCTCACAGATCTAATGTCTTCGAGTTTTCTTACGTGCTGGAGCCTGTAAGTTCCTTTTGGGTTTTCATCCAGGATGCGGAATGGTCCCTCAAAGTCTGGTTGCAGTTCGCGGAGTCTGCCCTTCGGTGGAACCTTTGATGGTGGCAGCCTCACCTTTACGTTGACAGTTGAACGGGAAGCTTGGTCGGCCTGGGAGGCCTCTGGGCTTCATGAGGTCAAGCCTATACCTGGCCGGAAGGCGAACTGTCCTTCTAGGCCTGCCTTGGTTGGCGCTGTCTTCCTCCTGGTCGTCGTCACTGCCGTCCGATTGGCTGGCATGGGCTGCGGCATCTTGATCTGGGCTTTCACCCGCTTGCTCTCCATGAGCTTCTGCTTCTGAATCTCCACTCAGCGAAGCCCCATCCAAGTCGCCGTTATCATCTGCTCCTGAATCCTTGTCACCCTCAAGATTCTCGTGATGTCTGCCATCAGGTGGGTGGTGAATTGTGCCGGGCTGTACCATCGCTCCTCAGCGGTCCATTGTGTCTGGGTCGAAGAACGGCTGCATCTCTGCGATGTTGTATGTCTTAACATCTGAGTTGTCGAGCGTGGAACGCAGCACATATTTGATGTCAGATGCTTTTCTGATCACCCTGCATGGTACCCTGTATATAAGTGCAAGTTTCTTTGTGAAACCCTTGCTGGCGTCGAACTTTACGTGGTTTTTCACCTTTACAAGCTGGTTTGCCTTGTATTCCACGGGCTGATGCCGCTTGTCATAGTAAGTTTTTGCTGATCTTGCAGCTTCAGCTAGATGAGCTCTGGCTAAGTCATAGGCCCTCTCCATCTCCTCTTTGTGCTTTTCTGCGTACTCCTTAAGGCTAAGACCTGTTTGCACTGGCGGTAGCAGAAGTGCTTGGACTCGGGTTCTTGGGTCGGTTGTCTTCATGAGGTAATATGGGGTTTCGCCCGTTGATGCGCGAGGGCTTGTCCTTATAGCCCACTGGAGGCATGGTAACAATGGTCCCCATCCGCTTTGTCGTTCCGTGGCTAACGAGCGGATGCACGCCTTTAAGGTAAGGTTAACCCGCTCCGTTGCGTTGCTTTGGGGGTGGTACGGTGTAGTTTTGGAATGTTTTATTCCATTCTCCTGCAGCATGCTCTCAAATTCCTTGTCAGTGAACGCTGCCCCGTTGTCCGAGATCAGATACTCAGGTCCACCGACGTCACACAGCACATGTTGGGTGAATTTTGCTGTCGCTGCTCTTGCTGTGGCGTTGCGAGTTGGGATAAGCCACACCCATTTGGTGAAGTAGTCGACTACGGAAAGTACATATTTGTTGTTGAAGGTCGTGGTCGGCAGGGGTCCCACGTAGTCGATCCCCATGATGTGGTTTGGGTGATCTGGGATGACTGGCTGCATCGAGCCTGCTGCCTTTGTTTGGGCATGCTTCACCATTTGGCAGACAGGGCATGACCGGACGTAGTTCTTGGTGTCTTTGAAAATCTTCGGCCAATACCCCACTTGCCGCAGCCTTGCTCCAGCCCTGCTAGAGACCTGCTTGGCGATGGTCGTGGTTCTCGTGGAGAAGCTGGTGGCGCATCACTTCGGGCACGTAGATCCACTATCTGGACCTTTGGCTGTTCCGTTCTGGTGCGACGGGATCTATGTAGAAGAGGATACCCTCGTCGAAGACGAAGTCTTCAGTGGCTTTTTTGATGAAGGCGGGGGTCTCTTGTCTTCTTGGCTTTGGAAAGGTCAGAATGAATCCTCCACACCCTGATCGCAAAGGCGTCATTCTCTTGAGCTTGGCGATCATGGAGCTTGTCCGTGATTGGCACTCTGTCTTGATGTCTGAGGTAGAGGATCAGCGGAGGATTCCGAGACAGGGCGTCTGCCACAACGTTGAGCTTTCCGGCTCTATGGATTACGGTAAAATAATATGCCTGGATTTTCACTGCCCAACGTCCTGTCCTACCAGTATTCTTCTTGTTGGACAAGACCCATTTTAACGCATCGTTGTCTGTGATGAGGGTGAAATGATTGCCATCGATATAGTGTCTCCACCGTTCTACAGCTTCCACGGCGGCTAAGGGCTCTTTTTCAAAGGTGGTATATCGAGTTTCACGGTCTTTGAGGGTCCTGCTGAAGAATTCAATCGTCCTCTGCTCCTTGCCGATGACCTGGGAGATCATTCCTCCGATGCCTTCGTCGCTGGCATCCGTCTCAATTTGGAAAGGGTGGTCGAAGTCCGGAATTTGCAGGAACTTTGAACCCAGCAGCTTCGATTTGATGTCATTGAAGGATTTATTGTGCTCTTCTTTCTATCTGAAGGGATTCTCTTTATTTAGAAGGCTATGGAAGACTTTGGTGGTTGTAGCGGCCGAAGCTACGACGACAGAGGTGCTTGTAGCTACACCGACATCAAGATGGTTTTGACCTTTAAATTACTAGTTGCGGTGGCGGTTTTTACTTTTCAGGAAACAGCACACATGTACTACTGGCCCAGTATGGGTAACAGAGAGTCATTGGTCCTAACTGTAGGCTAACTAGTCAACTTTAAAGGGGGGTATTCGCTGCCACCAGGTGGGTGGTTAATTGCAGTCCTGACTTTAAGTGATAAGTGGTTTTCTTAATTAATTAAGTCTAGCAATTAATCGTACTAGTGAACAACTGACGTTTCACAAACTCTTGGTTTATTAAATGACAGGCAAATATAAAAAGCAAGTATTTAAATTTCAACTAGCATCAACACGAAAGCTTTTAAATTAAAGCAACACGAGATTTACATTAAATCTGACAAGAATTTACATTAAATTCAGTTTCAACCTTTATATGTTATGTGCAAAGAATAACAATTTCGACAAGAAAAAGTTCTGCCAGGAACTCGCAAGAACCTGTTATTAAGTGTAAACCGTGGGAATTACACGAAATACTACCAGACTATGATTCCTAAGTGCGACTTAGAATCAAATCTGCCATTTAGAATTTGACACTTTAAGTTAACAAAACTCTGCCAATCAACGAAAACACTTACATGAATTTGGGCAACTAGCCATCGAAGTCTCTGCTTCTGCAAACCTAATTGGTTTAAGCAATCTATTTAGTGTTTGAGTAAGTTCATACTAGAAACATGGGAAAAAAGCTGGTTTTTAGAAAGGGACCGTGAACCCTGACGTTATGGGGGGGGGGGGGGGGGTCATTAATGCCGATCATGGTACCACCTCCATAAATTCTCAAAGCTTAAGGTTAGATTTTAAGTTTAGAACTATAAATTTCGAATGGGGTGTCCAAAAGTTAAATTTTCTAAGTCAATACTAGTTTACTTACGAACCACCACCTTTGCCCGTCATGTCAACATTCGGACGGGGACATCTCCTATACCAACTGGCGTAGCTACCTCTGGCTTTGAGATCTGCTGAGCGTGTGCTAACGATTGCCTCCTGGGGCTGGGGTTATATACTCATTACCGGAAGTTCGCGCGGACGACCAGGAGAGCTACGAGGTCTGGTTGGCTGAGGGCCTTGAGAACAATAGAAAAGTTGCATTAGAAAAGTCGGAAAAGTGCTCGGTTGGCCTGTCATGGCTCGTGGCAGAGTACATCCTCACACAGGGAAGGCAACTTCAACTTCTAGGGGAACAAGAAAGCTCTGAGGGAAAACTGCTACTGTAAATCAGGTAATGTACATTTTCGTCGGCTATAAAAAGCTGGTTTTTAGGAAGGGACCGTGAACCCTTACGTTATGGCCGTTAACGTCCTAAATGCCGATGGCTTAACGAACCATAATTTACTTTCAAAGCTAAAGGTTAATTTAACTTAAACTATAAATTTTGAAATAAGAGTCCAAAAGATAAATTTTTAAGTTAAACTAAGTTACATACGAACCAACTACCTTTGCCCGGCATGGCAACAATTGGACCGTGACATCTCCACTCCCGACCGGCGTAACTACCTCTAGCTTTGAGATTTCTGAGCTGTGCTAGCGAATGTCTCCTGTAGCTGGGTTTTATACCTGCTGTTTGGCAGCTAGGTAGAGGGAAAGGGCTAGTGGCAGCTGACTCAGACCAGTGTAAACGAGCGCCACCGAAAAACGCGTGTTTTTCAAAAATGAAATTTTTTTTCTCGAGGCACCCAAATGCCTCGCCGAGGCATATCTGGCCGTTTTCGCAATAATGGTCCGATTTCCACAAACTCTTCGACATTTAATAGCCTGTCAAAATACAAGAATCTTGGGGAAGCCCAATTTTGAACTTTCCACCTTGAAGACCATTAAAACTACATTTGAAGATCAACCAAAACCAACCACATCGCACCTTCGTCACGGCCGCCATTATAAAACTCTGTATTTTTGTATCTTCATTTTATCCTTTTCTTTTAGGGCAAAAAGCCCGAACATATTACCTTAGTGTATTGTATGAGGTTTATACAGACAACCGATTTACAGTGTGATATTTTTTATTGTGTTTGTCGGCCGCAATCCATATGAAAAATTTCCACAACGATCGAATTTTAACTTTAAAATTTTAAACGTTAAATGTTCTCTGTAACTTAATGCGTTATAGCATTCAACTAGCTAGTTTATTTAACCGCATTTATACTTTTATTATATTCGTTTACCCCCAGAAACGCTACCATATGTCCAAACGTATAAACGTATTACGACCTGGCATTCTACCGGACACGAATTTTTCAGTGTATATATGTTTATTTCAGTTCTCCTCCGACCTGACTGAGCCCTACCGAAATCTGCAAATAGCTTGATCTACTATTAAACACTAAAAGGATTCTTAAAAAGATCTGTTCAAACCAAATCCGAAAGTCAAACTGTGCAAAAACTTCGAATTACCCATTTTTGCCCCCCTCCCCAGCCAAAACTAGTTGTGGTGTTTAACACTGCAGTTTACCGTTAAAGCTTGTTTAATTTAATAGTAATGTTCTCTGCATTACCCAAAGCCAAGTAATAAGCTTTAACATGAGCCAAATCACGTTGTAAACATGTAAATATTCAATCCGTAGCCAATAATACAAAGTAAAGGCCCATTTCCGAAAGTTCAATTGAGTAAAACTCAAAACAGGCCTATCTTTTTCCGTTTTACATGTTCCCACTTCTTCAAACGGCTCTGCACCCAGTCCCTTTGTTCATCCGACTTCTCCTCCCACTTTCCATTGTTCTCGAGGCCCTCGGCCAATCAGACCCCCGCAACTATCCTCGACGTCCGCGCTTTCCCCCCTCTCCAGTATAAAACCCTTCCAGCCCAAAGCATCCACAGCACAGCTCACAGATCTCAAGCTAGAGACCGGTCACGCCAGTCGGGAGTGGAGACGCCATGTCCGGAGAATGCCATGCCGGCACGATGGTAGTGGTTCGTATGTTATAGTTTAGCTTTTGAAAGTTCAGTTTAGGACCCCCCATATTCTAAATTTTAGTTTAAAACATAACTTAATTCTCTAGCTAGAGAATATTATGGTGGAGACGCCTGTAGCGGCATCTTAGGTTTCCTCTCCCCATAACGTCAGAGTGGTTCTCTTTCTAAAAACCAAATTTTTCCAGTTTACTTTAAATGGATTTTTAATTTAAACTAAATGACGGTTTGATCTTTGTGGAAGTCAAATTGAAACAAACTGATGCCTAAGTGTAAAATTGCCGGGCTTTTTATTACTTAGAACAGTTCTCGAGGGAACTAAGGGAGGTTGATCTTTTTGTACTTGGAAAACTTAGAAACATAACTGTGGACGGTTGATCATGTAGAAACATACTGTAAGATAGACTTTAATCAGTTGCGGCTGTCAAGTCTTGCGGGTGTCTCCGGGAGCACTCATGATTTACTTTTTCTACTGTGAAAATTTAAACTTTTATTCAAACCAAGTGTGTTTGTCTGATTTTGTGAAATACTAAGTGTATATTCAAACTTGCTACTTTGTAAATTCAAACTTGTTGCTTTTAATTAATTTGATTCAAAAGCTTTCACGGAAGCAAACTATAA
>JAHWFP010222260.1:0-25729 GCA_023313725.1 Lithobius niger | reverse complement strand
ACTTAAATAGGTTTGCATCTGCATTTATTTATCCAACTAGGCGCTTTTTCTTTAGGTTCGTCATACACATAACTTAAACACACTTCCCCGTATTATTCTGGGCAAAGTTGGGTACTTGGGCTAGTCCTAAAGACAAGCTTCAGCAACCTTGATTGCCTCAATGTATCTTAAAGGTACATTCCTCTCAGCGCCATTTTCCTCGATCCTCCACATCAAGTATGGCCCCAAAGGTCTATTTACTTACAGTTAGTCTTTCCCTTGCTAAAAATCCGTTTTAAAATGCGGCGTCTAGGAGACTTTCTGTTGAATATTACTAACTTTATTTACGTTCGTCCCGAACATAAATGATGCAACGCGCGCCTACAATGACCTTGGAAGTTTTATGTGTATGCGCAGTATTAATTTTAATCGTTTGCTAGTAATTACTATGAGGTCAAAAATCTAAAAGGCTAATGCAGTAATAATTAAAATTAATTATTCCAATAGATCGCCAAAGCAAAATTATAAGACACTATTCTAGAAAATTATAAGTTGAGATTAAGAATCATTCCGGTTTTTGACGACAATCAATGGGTTCACGCTGGCTGGACTATTAGGCGCAATGCCAATTGAGACAGTAGCTATGTTTTTCCCTGCGCGGAACGAAGCTACCGTCTCAGTTGACCTTAGCTGTGGTAAATACGCGCTGATGTGACTTGGGTGTTGTGAGGCAGGCGGAAGGTTATAAGGCAGGCCGTATGTTGCTTTAATAGCAAGTGTATAAATGCCTGCGTTGGGCTCCAAATTACACGCAGCAGTTTCCTAAATTCTCCTAACAGTTCAGCGACCGATTGCACCAAAACTAAGAACGTTCATAAACTCGGCGCTGAAGCCCCTCCTCATCAAAGCAGTTCTTAAAACGTGGAGTGAATTTTCCGATACCTCAGTGTGAAGTCACCGCTGAATCGTCATATTCGTCCACTGCAGGAGGCTGATATTGTGCTAATCCACCTACAGTTGTTGTTTACTAGAATTATTACGTAACGTGGAGCGTCGTCACACAGTGCGTCCACTAAGCTAAAAGGTGACAAGTGACTCGACCATAAGTGTGATAAACAATTGATCAACATAACATTACATAAAACTACTTAAAACTACATAAAAACAAAGGTGATTGGTGAGCAACACACTTGTTTCGTGTCATTGGCCTGCATTTTTGCTCACTGAGTCTTACCGAAAGTGGTGCAACGTGTCATTTTTAGAATGTACTCGGTGGATGCATCGATGAGTAAAATGGCGGCCAATGACACTAAGAAAGTGTTACAGTGCTTCCTATGTTATGCTCACCATCACAACACCAGTTTTAACTTAAAATACCAGCCAATAAGGATGTGTTTTACTTATAGTTGAGTGGCTTCTGACCTTCTTTTAGTGTAATGGAGATAGCTCTGGTGACGGCATTCTCCATCTGTTAATTACGTTTACGTAAATAATCCTAGCAATTATTTAGTTGGTGGATTCTGGAGAAAAACTGTCTTCCAGAGTTGGTGAATCTGGGGCTTTCCCCAGTGACATAACAGTAAGGGATCACAGGATTTATTGTTTAGGAATTACTGTGGTGAGTGCGGTAGTGCTCACTGTTGCAGTTTGTTGTAGTTTGTTGTGAATGTTGATGTGAATGTTGATGTGAATGAGCGACGCTACAACGAAGAACTTGAAATATATTGCTATGGTCAATACAGTGAAAATATCGAATCGTCACAAAAAGAACACCAAAAAGTTCGCTTATGAATTCACTTCAAGGACACCTACTTCGTGCTGCAAATTTTCGTCAGAGACCTCCGTGAACAGTTTGATCGTCAATGGCAACTTGGTGGTGGGAATCGCATGCAAGCTGATCAATACAGGAGGCTACGAGGGCGGCCAAATTCAAATGCTAAAGTGGTCAGAACGAGTTCGAATGCACAAGTGGTCAGAAAGAAAGATGTAGACAAAGTCCGAACATCCTCAAGGCATGAAGAAGACATCTGAGGGATGTCGAAAATTTGCAGGACGAAGTAGGTGTCCTTGAAGTGAATTTAAGCGAACTTTTTGGTGTTCTTATTGTGACGATACAACGAAGAAGCGTTCAAGTAATGTTTTCTGCTTAAAAAGGTACCAATTCGTGACTTGACTAATCTATAAAACCCGAGTGGCTTTTACTGCAACCGAACCGGATTAATTTTCGAAGGCACCGTAAGTTGCATCAAAAGTACCAGGTTCATCATGGTAAGGGATTGCAGAATTCACCGTTTAAGAACTACTGCGGTGAGCTATCCAGTGAATTTAAAGTGCTCACTGTAGCAGTTTTGTTGATATCGTGTGTATGAGAGATGAAATGGCAATGTGTTCAAGTGCTAGCAATTCGTAACATGTCCATACAAATTGTGTGACTTTAGCACGATTCAACCGGATTAAATTTCGAAGGCACCTTTGCATCAAGAGGTGGTTACGGATGAACTTTCAAATGTTACAGATATTATAGAAAGTCGCAAGCTTTCTTAAAATTTCAGGCTCATTTGGGAATCTACCAACAGGCACCGGCAATAATTTCAGCTGTTTGTAACTCCCTCACAGCAAGCCATTACTTAAATGACATTTTAATCTCAACTTTGTTGGGAGGATGGTGACCAACCTCAAGCCTGAACCTTGACGGATGACTCCAACTCCACCCAGTGAATTGGTACGTCATGATACTGAAGCACGTTAACAAGCTTCAATATCAAATGCCAGTTGACAAAACTCAATCATTGGAAGAACAGACTAAACATTCGCTTTGCTAACTAGTCCAGTCAAATTAGCTTCAAATTAGGCATTTGCGGGAACAAATTCCCATTAAGCTGAAAATTGGTACATAACCCCTATACGTCATACTAACCAACATACTAAAAGTCTCCAACATTCCGACTTGAGCTTTCGCCGCCATCTTGGAAAAATGGCCAAAAGTCACTTCCGGTTTAGGGTTTTCGTCCATTATCTCTTCTCCCGTTAACTTTACGGCAATAATGCATAGGACCAAAGTTGTAGAGCATAAAATTTTGGACAAAAGTTATGTCTGGCTAAAATTTCGAAAACCTTTTGGTTTACGAGAAATTAATGGTTTAATTGTGCACAGCCCCACTCGCATGTTAGCGTTTTTCAGTCATCACGGTTTTTAAATTGTACACATCGGCGTAAGGATCGGATTTACGTCAATATATGCTCGAATAGGAATTGAAGCTGATACATAAAGCTAGCGAACGCCGCAAACCGCATGCGTTTATCTTAAATAGTTGCCAAGTTATCACGATTTCTGTTATTTGTTGCATATACAATGAAACGCTTTTATAACAATAGATGATGGGGCAAAGGGTTTCAAAGGGTTTTACGAGCGTTAACCACTGCTGGTCATCTGCCCGAAGCCCTAAGGCCCTATGTCTGCAACAGCCAGATTCCCAGGCGGTCACCCACCCAAGTATCAATCCAGCCCAATGCTGCTTAACTTCGGGGATCTGACGAGAACCGGTGACGATGGGGCAGCGGAGCGGCTAACAATGTCAAAATGTTACAATGCTGCAACATGCAACAATATGGTAGCAATATGCGAGGCACACAATATCGGATTATAGCTCACTCGAACAAGATGCAGCGATGGTTGGGTGCCGGGAAACTAACATTGTCGTTGTCTGAGTTAGCTAGCTCGTTGTGGAGAACCAAAATTAAATGGTCTTGATTTTGCGTTAAATCTTCAAGTTTTAAACCGTAGCATGCGAAGTCTTAAATTTTTATACCTATGGCTCAAAATTGGGCGGCCGACATGACTGAGTGACTTATTTACTTTTTCAATGCGGGCTTCGGGAAGCCAGTTGAATTGTTTCCGTGATTGTTTGCCATGATACTGCAACAATCCAGAATCAACTACTCATCGAGATGACGCATGCTAAATCTAGACACACGCTAATGTGTTTCCATCAAATAATCATCATGGGAAAAACCTTGGGCGAACCTGAACATAAGTATGCATTTCTAATGTTCCGTTTTTTCGAAAACAAAAATCGGTGGACAGTGGACACATGATAGACTAGACCGTAGCAATTAATATAAAAGGAAGCGAAAAAGCCAACAAATTAATTGAGCAAAAAACGGATTCCCCGTTTAGCAAAAAAACAGAGCTCGTATCCCCATACTTACAGCCGTATTCACAAAACGTAAACCCACAAACACACAAAATAACGCCATAACCAGCAAAACGCTACAAAATTGAAAGATAAAAATGCATACACAAAATGAACGCGTAATTACTCAAACGAACTAGAAATACCACTTCAAACGACCTTCAAACAAAAACACAGGCAATAAAAAAAATGCCTTAACTAGGAGTCTGCTTGTTTCACAAATTATAAATGCACTTAAAATTACACATATACCCACTCACACGAAACAGATTTAATATGAAACAGCAAACACAGAAAAATATAAAAAAAAAAGTCTGCGTAAACACAAAATTATGCGTGCACGCCCAAACAGCGAAACATTAAACTTTTCAAATATAAACTGGGCTTTCTTTCTGACATAACCATTGATTAAAAACAGTCCTTATTCCCTGGTATTGGAGTTCAAATTATAGTTCGTTGCGTTCGAGTGAACTCTAATCCGTTTTTATTCCTGCACCTTCACGGCTGTGAGTATGGGATACGAGCCCTGCTTTTTTTCTAAACGGCCAAGCCGTTTTTTGCTCAGTTAATTGTTTTAGGTTTTACTGGCGTGAGGATTTCAGTCATCCAGACACACGTTAGTGTGTAGTGCCAAGTTGGGCAATAAACATCACGCCAATTCATTTGTCGAAGACGTAAACCATTGTAGCGCGACGTCATAGCGTAAGTGTCTTACGGCGCGTTTACGCAACGAGGCGTTCTCGCTCACCGAACGCTATTTGGTATTCAACTTTCATTAATTTACGATTAGTTTTCCCACTTCCACGGATAAAGAAGTAAATATAACAGTAATCTTAAAGGGACACCCGGCCTGCTTTATAACAGCCACGCGCAGATCGCCATCCGCGCATTTACCAGCGCAAAGGTCGCTGGGGAGGTAACTGCGTACCTCGCAGCGAGGAACGTAGTAGTTGCTGTCTCGGTTGGCTTTGGGAATAGTGTACACACGAAACAGCATCAAGTCAACGATTGTGTCGTCACAAACCGGAATGATTCTCGTATTTTAACATCACAATTTATAATTTTCTAGGCTACTGTCTTATAAATTTGCTTCGGCGATCTATTGGAATAATTAAATTTTAATTTTTACCGCATTAGTCTTTTAGATTTTTGATCTCATGGTAATTATTAGAAAATTAGTACATGCACACACAGAGATGAAACGTCATGATTATTGTAAGCTCGCAAAGGATCATAGAACGTAAATAAAGTTACCTATTCAACAGAAAATCTCCTAGACGCCACATTGTAAAACGGATTTTTACCAAGGGATTGACCAACGGTACGGAAATAGACCTTTGGGGCCGTACTTGATGTGGTGGATCGAGAAAAAAGGCACTGGGTGGAATATCCCTTTAAATATTGCCACAACGTTGTTGTCATTTCACGCTATTTCCAAAACTTGCTGTTCTCGCTCAAAATACAGCTTCTCGCAGTGATCAGACGACGGCAGCGAGAATTGAAAATCCAACATGGCGTCTATTTCGGGGTTATCGAATCGAAGTCAAGCCATCGAATGCCAGCATTCAGAAATCAGTCCATTGTCTTGTACTGCAGTAAAAATTGTTTTTTTGTTGTCATAAATCGACGCTGTCATGTTGCATGCATCACACGTCGAGTCGCGAGGCGAAGAGCTGCATCCGCGTTGTCGGCATGGTTACCACGTAAAGACAACTCGAAAGTGGTATTTTCGGATAAAGGTCATATGCCGCCAGCAACCAGGTAAAAACTAATGAGCGAGAACATTTACGTTTCTTAAACCCGCCCTTACATCCTGAAGCATAGTTTTGGCATATGTCAGGTACTTGTGAAAAATAATAATACGGCACAAAAGCTTAAATTGTGGTAAAATAGAGAGCAATGACCCACCTGACAAAAATTAACTTTTGTAGGAATGTAAGCTAAGCAGCTTTCAATGCAAAATGTCACCCTCAATAACGTTGCAAATGTGTTACTAATTTCTAGTTTCTTCTAGTCCGCTCATCACCATGTTAATTCCCATAGGGTGATTATTCACCAATACCGAGATAGCGGGAAGGCTTCCAGCTATGAATTGGACGAATGGCTTCAGTACGATACGAACTGCATACCTTTTCTGGTTTACAGCCTGGGGGTGTATCGGGAACGGCGTGGGATGGCGCGTAAGTACGAAAGTATTTTTATAATTGTTAGTATTGTCGGCATCGACTCTGATTGGACGGCAAACGTTTGGACAATGACAACGTGTGTACTGATGTGCGTATCTAGACACACACTATAGTGTGTGTCATCACAAATCTATAAACGATGTTTCCAAAGAAATTGTGTCGACGTCCAATTCACAAAAAACAAACAAAGTCAAAATAAAGACAAAAACTGGTAAAGTGGCCACCAACTGAGAATAGCTCGGCCTCACAAAGGAGTGATATGAACTAAATAAAAAACAAAACAAAATAAAAAAAAACTGATAAAGAGGCGACTAAGTTGAGAATGGTTCGGCCTCTCAAAGGAGTGACATGAAATTAAAATATTAGAAAAATTACCACTCAAATTGACTAAATCGACATAGCAATTTATTACACATCTGCAGGCTTGTTGAGTAGTGTCTAAACCATGCGCAATGGCTGTTTGCCCTGACGTCACCACGAGTTAGACAATGACGAACGAGAACAACGGCTGTTTGGCCGTCTGATTGGACTAGCCCAGTCACGTGATATGCACGTCACAGCAAACAGCCATGGCGCGTGGTATAATACACAATTTAAAAAAAACGTGATATCATATCAAAAACCAAAACTGGTAAAAGGGACCGCCAAGTTCCGAATGGTTCGGCCCTTCAAATGAGTGAGATCAGCACACCAAAACATTCGCCAAGTTAATCGCACTGAATAATACTTTGGACGTTATATGAAAACTTGAACATTGCTACCAAAAGTAGCAATGTTCTAGTTTACATTTAACCTTCCAACTATTAGTTGGTGTGATTAACTTGGCGAATGTTTTGGTGTGTTGATATCACTCCTTTGAAGTGCCGAACCATTCGGAGCTTAGATTTTTAATCGGTGATAGTGAGACTCATTAAACTGTTTGCTTCCAGTCCACCACTCTCAATCAGGCTTATTACCAATACATCACTTTTACAGTACACATAATTGGGCTTACCGGCAACAGCGTTTTTATGTGTTTTGCTGCTAATCCACCACTCTTATGCAGGTAGTAAACGTTTTGTTACCAGTACACCAACCACCCTTATCTTCTTAGATTATGAACCAAAGTCTCATAGCAGAAACGAAGACCCCCCGAAATGGGAACCCCTACAATGAAAACGGACGAGTATGTCAATTCTTTGGTTAGAAGTTGAAACTGGTAAGTTGTTGACTTGAAAAGAAGTTGAAATTGGCTCATTGTTGCCTCGAATAACAATTGGCTTTGCGCGTTCATCGCAGAGGCATGTCTTAAATGACGTCACGCACGAAGGACAGTTATTTTTGACACGGTACGGCTCAAGCCAAACCGATAGACTGGGAGTGGGGAGGGGGGCCTGAACGGCAAATGCCCGTGTGTGGGGCAGTGCATCTGTTATCTCGCCTATGGACATTCTAACGCTACAAAATAAAGCGATTAGGGGGGGCATTGCGTCTGTTACTATCAAGCGTATGATTACCCATAATTTTTGGTACAAATGCTTGTAATACATATAATGGAGATTACTGGTACAGCGTTTTTACATGTCGTGGTGCTAGTTCACCACTATTACAACACATATAATGAGGCGACGTACTGGTAGTAGCGTTTTTACGTGTCTTGTTGCCAGTTCACCACCCCTACAATGCATATAATAGGGCTTACTGGTAGCAGCATTTTTTTTTAAGTGTCTTGATGCCAGGACACCACACTTACAAAACGAAGCTTACTGGTGCAGTGTTTTAAAGTGTCTTGCTGTCAGTACAACACTCGTACAGTACACACTACAATGGGTTATAGTTTTTTTCTTTGGCTAAAAAATGTACTGGCGAAATCGATGTCTAACGTACTTAATGAATCTAACCCCGGGTCTAAACCACTTATCTATCCTGGTCTAAACCGAAAATTTAGTGTATTCGGCAGTGTTCATAATTTTCTAGCCACTGGTTTTCTAGCAACCGTAGTTTTTCGATCAGCGTCTTTTGGGTGATCGAAAAACCATGATGCGACCAACCTTATATTGCGGTGGGTACGAAAAACACCGAAATTCCAGAAGAGACTTAGCAAGTTCTTAGGTGGCGGTGAGTTCCTCTAGCGAATCATCGAAACCCTCACTGTCGCAAGGCAACTTCATTGTAGCACAAGCCGCAACAGCGTGGACCAATCTATTTCTTGGACCAAAAGAGGTGACAGCGTGCGCTACCATCTTACAAAGCAAGTAATAGTAAGTGTACCTTATTTAATTTCTTTTATGTATTGCAACGTTGTTGCGAAATGAAGTGTTAACATAAACGGGATTACTCGCGTTTTATTAGGAGGTTGGTAATGAATGTTGTAGCCAAGAGCCGTTTACAACCGAGACAACAAAATGAATTTGTTCGTAAGTGGTCCTTAACCTCCATTGGTCGCACTTTGGTACATGTAGTTAAATAAAACCGAGAAACTTACCCATTACGCAAAACAGTTACGCATTGAACTTGTTAACCGAAGAAGTGAAACTAATGTTAAATGAAGGAACATAAAAAAATGTAGGAAATTGGTGATTTTTTTTATGGGGGGGGGGGGGAGGTTCATGCTCCATGCCAGTACCATACCACCTAGAAGGAAGTGTCGGAGTGCACGGCACCCGGGCGCAGACGATAGGAGGGGGGGGGGGGGCCGAAATTCAATGCAGGAACCCAAATTTTGGAACATGGGACGAATAAGTGTCTCTCGTTCGATTTTTATTTTTTTGTTAATGAAATAAGAATTAGGCCTACATGCTGAATAACGTTTTCCTCTTCCATTTTTTGGGGCAAAGGCTCCGTTTAGGCATGGTGAAGGGTCAAAGTTAGCACTTCGGGAGTTTGGCGTGACGTCATCCATGTTGCCGGCAGGCAAGCCGACGCCACGCAGGCAAGCATCAATTAACTGCCCCACTATGAAACAACAAACCCCAACTAGTTCCTTACAAGTGAAACGCCAAACAAAAGCCGGTACTTATAACCTAACCTAACCGACAATAACAACCAAACCACACGCAACTGACAACAACCCGCCTATCTGAACTGTTTACGAAACAATAATATATAAGCTATCCGAAACACAAACGAACGCGGTGAGGCTAGAACGCAATGAGTCCGGTTTTGATTAATTTCTGTAGGCCAAACGAAGCCTTAATTGCCCCAAAAATTGTATGGGAAAATGTTGTTCAGCTGACCATTTTACGTAATTCTAGCGCAACATGAAATTGATCGGTGAGGAGACCCCTATTCTTCCGTAAGCTCAGAGGTAAAGGGACCGATCATTATATACTGCCGGGAGGATGAAATTGGGGAATTTTTTGGGGACATCTAGAGAGGACATCATACATTTTTCAGGTCCCGTCAAGAGGAGGGGGTGGGGGGAGGGGGGAGGAGGCGGGGTAAAAAACACTGACCAAACTGGAAGAAAAAGTTTTTTTATACACAGAAAATAGCACTTTTTAGCAGTAATTCTAAAAACGCATCAGCCTCTGCGCCCCCCCCCCCCCCCGACCTCCACGATGTGAGTGTTTACAAGGTTTGAAGCTATTAGGACCAAAATTGCAAGTAGACGTAGTTTTACAAAAAATCTTTGTAGAAAAGCTTTGGCACCTGGTTTCTTGGCTTCTGCCTTTCAGGTGTTGACTATGTTACGGATGCGTGTATACAAGCTAACAGTGTGTTCTTCATAGTTATTGTATGAATTTCGACAAGAGATGGGTGTAAGGAAAATTTTATATAACATTTTTAAGCGGAAACGAATTTGGAACATGGGAAGAATAAGTGTCTCTCGTCCGATTTTTTTCTTTTTTTTTTTAATGAACTAAGAATTACCTGCTGAATAATGTTTTCCTCTTTCATTTTTGGGGCAAACGCATCGTTTGGCCGTGATTTAGGTCCAAAGTTAGCACTACCGGAGGTAGGCTGTGACGCCATCTTGTTGCCGGCAGGCTGGCTCGAGGCACATGGCGCCGCGCAGGAAAGCATCAACTGGGCCAAAGTCCGTCAAGTGAAACGCCAAACCCCAACCAGTTAATTACAAGTGAAACGCCAAACAGAAGCCGGTACCTATAACCTAACCTAACGACAATATCGACAAAACCAAACTAAACTGACAATAAAAACCCACTTATGTGAACTGTTTACGGGAAAAAGATGTCAGCTGGGACATGGAACTCTTGTATGTCTGTCAGTGCTAAAGTGCGGCTTTCATTAATTTCTGACGGCCAAACTAAGCCTTTGCCCCAAAAATGGTATGGGAAAATGTTGTTCAGCTGAGCATTTTACGTAATTCTAGCGCAACATGAAATTGATCGGTGAGGAGACACCTATTCTTCCCATAAGCCACGAATTAAAACTCTTGTTAGCAGCAAATCCAAGCGCGCAAAGGGAAGCTTTTTGAAAATACAAAACTTTCCAATGCAGTAAAAGTTTTTATCATTATGGACCTCGAAAGAGGAAGACAAGCCAAACCGCGAAAATCGTACACTAGAAATAACTTAGTAAAGTAAGCCAACTTTACGTGCTTAACGTTTATATTTAAGTGATGTGTATGATTTTCGCTAATGGCTAATTTCCAAATTAATTTAAATTATTTACATCGTTTTATCTAGACACACGCTAATGTGTCGCCACCAAGTAACAGTAGATCATCCCGTTGTAGACATCCGATTGTTAAAAATTAATTGTTAATGATAAAAAGGCGGCTCACTAGCAGACATGTGTTTGTTAACTGTAAGCAATTGAAAGCATATTTTGGCATGTTGAGGATAAATCCCAATGCGACAGAAATGTTTCAAATTGTGGAAAATGTAAGGGAAAGGGTCAGAGATTAAGAAAAACTAAAATTTAAAGGATGAGTGACGTACACCAATCATAGAGAAAAAGGTGCGTCAATAACGTTGTTTTTATGTTACTGTCTAGCTAGCTAATAAGATTTTTCCCATGTTAAATCCCATAGACTTTTTGCTCATGGCTAGCGCAAAATTGAGAAGGCCTATTGTACCTGAACTTTTGCACACGGATGCATAGTGATCTGAGGATGGTCCTTTTCTTGGTTTGGGGGTTGTAGGGGTCAGGACAAATGCGTGGGAGGGTTTTGAAATTCGCCATGGGCGAATTTAAATTTCGTTTCTTTTCCAAGTTGCAACTAAAGATTTTAAGCAACAATGGCTTGAACAATCAAGACTGGTCCTTAGATTTATTGTAAAAGCCTGGACGAACTAAAAACTGAACTGTAACGAAGGACAAAATAAAGAAACATTAACGTTGCCGTGGATTGCGTAAGAATAAAGGGATGCGCGTTAGATGATGGTTACGCAACAATACGAGCATACACGAGCTAATGGGTGTTTTGTTAATAACCCAAAAATAAATTGTTTCGCATTCTGCTGTTTTAGTAACCACGACCTTCGGGGGTTTCTGCATGACTAATTGTGAACGAAATCTTGAAAAATTAAGGGGAAGGTGAAGGGCTAAACAAAACAACTGAAGGCGATGCGCTGATTTAGTGAGCGAAGCAAACGAAAGCAGCGATTGTAAGTCAGTGTGTGTAAAAATGGGATTGAAGCATCTTAAACAGACGGTGTAACCTTCTGTACGTTCACAGTTCCTATGAAAGTTGTAATATCCACCCAAAACCAAAACTGGTAGAAAAACCCGCCAAGTTTCAAAAAACAATCGGCCTTTGAAGGTAGTGATATCATTCTACCAGGGAAAGGCCGCCAAGGTTAATCTTATTAGCCAAGTTAATCGCACCGAATAATACTTTGGACGTTAAATGAAAACTTGAAGTTTGCTACCGCTAGTAGCAATCTTCTAGTTTTCATTTAACTTTTGAACTATTAGTAGGTGCGATTAACTTGGCTAATAGGATTAAGCTTGGCGGCCTTTCCCTGGTGGAATGATATCACTACCTTCGAAGGCCGATCGTTTTTGGAAACTTGGCGGGTTTTTCTACCAGTTTTGGTTTTGGGTGGATGTCTATTTATTGGAAGAAACATCATGTCTAAAAGTGATTTTGCTTTACTGCTTCATTTTCAGTTCCACTTCGATAAATAACAAACCAAAAAAATTATGCATTACTGTAATGAAATTCGTTTAAACTGAAATTGGGAATTTTGATTAGTTTTCTTAGTGGAGTGCCATTTTCTAGTTGCCCCACCCGTAGCGATGGTACATTTTGATGGTACGAAAAAGGTTTGGCCGCCGGAATTTGTCGAATCTGATGCCTGGGACGGAATTGGTCAAGCTTCCTGAATTTACCGAAATTGTACTGTAATTCAGATTGTATCAATGGGAATTCAACGTTTAAATTATTTTTTTCTGATTAAAATGAAAATTACAAGGGTTTGATTTAAAATGTATTGAAACAGTAAATAAAAAGTATGAACAATAAAATGAATTCAATTGAGTTGGTACAGTACAAAGCACTTGTTTGGAATTGAATATGACTCATGAATTTGAATTTATTTGACTGGTATTGCTTCTCTGTGGAAATTAGGTAGATCAGACTTGACTTGCAGTTCATTTCACTTAATAGTACAAAAAGCAAGACTTGTAGGAAAAATTTCTTTGCGTTACGGGTGGTGCCAGTATGGAATTCACTGTCTGAAGAAGCAGTAACGGCCTCCTCTGTTGACTACTTCAAAAAAATTTTAAATTTGATCAACTTGTAAACGTTTTTAAAGCGACCCGAGTACTGCGCAGTAAACTAAATATTTCTTTGTTTTGTTTTAATTTTTAAAGTTTGTAATTTTTGTTAACAATCTTTTTCTCCAGTTTACTGGTATATAACAATTGGCCTCCCAATCTTCCCCTTTTTCCCCTCGCCTGGCGATGCCATCGGGTGAGTCCCTGGCAGGTCTAACCTTGGTGGGAAGGCAGTCGAGACCCGAAAACCTTTCCTTCCCATCAACACTTTTCCTGGCCATGCTTCTCAATGTATTTTTTTTATCTTCATGTTTCATTGTTCCTACTTATTTTGGAAATTTGTCATTTTTTTGGCTGGCAGTCAGTGATCCGATGTGATCCTCACCAGACCAGTTGCTCTAGCAACAAACTATTTATTATTTATTATAATAGGTAATGTACTAAAATACGCTCAGGTGGAATTATTGCCATCACTATACTTGCTGCTATTCGATCTATTCATCTCCCCCCCCCCCCCGGGGTTGGGGGGGCTGGGGGGGGGGACATGTACGAACATATATGTGCTATTTGCCAAAAAAAATTGTCATCGAAGCCGTGTGTGGTGTTGGGCCAAAAAGGAAGTGACACGGTTAACCGAGCAAGTGTAGCGAGAGGAAGCATGCTGATGACAAAAGTGGGCCAGCGCTTGCATGTTAATTGCCGGATGAGGTACACACAGCTAGCCAAAAAACCACAAATTTCTCCAGTAGTGACATCTAAGGTAGGTAATTAGCCTACATGCGGAGACTCAGGATTGACGTTAGGTTATTTGGAAGGTGTTTTTTTTTTTTTTTTTTTTTTTTTCCATTCTTGTTTTTTTTTCTATTTTTTTTGGGGGGGGGGGGGGGGGGTGGGGTTAACAATTAAAAAATGTTATCGGATTTACGTTAAGGTTATCGTAATATGAGCTTCTGTATCTTACCACACTGCTGTACGAGTTATCCACCAATTCAATAACAAAAGAAAAAAAATTCAGAAGAGATGAAAGCAAAACAAACATGTGGGTGGCAAAATTATTATTACGTGCAGTGGCGTCCGCCGAAATTTTTTTTGGGAGGGGTACATGCTTGAAGGGGCGCCTTGCGGCACTACAAAAATTATTAATAACCAGCCAGGGGGTGCGGGAGCTCTGAAAATTAGCACATTTTAGAGCATTTTTGGGCCCACGGAGCAACTTTTCAGTATTTTCAGCACCTTTTTTATGCAGCATTTTAACATCGTCAGTAGCATTTTTTTTTTCTTTAGAATTTTGAGATTGTAAATTTTTGGTGCTACATGACAAATTGAACTGCTTAATGACATTATCATACGAAAAATCATCTAGGACAAGTTTGGCCTGTGACATGGGGGTGCCTGACTTGGGGAGGGGGAGGGAGGTCTCGTGCCCCTCGGGCTCCAACCCCCCCCCCCCCACCACCACCACCACCCTTGCGTACGCCTCTGATTACGCGTTAGCTCGTTAAGGCTATGACTGAACCGTCTGGATGAATTTGGCACAAGTGCGTTTTAAATTGGCATTAAAAACATGCATTTATCACACACCAGTAGAATATTTCTAACAGTGAGTGCATACGCTGTTATTTTACTAAGCGTTGTTGCTCTCCAAAACTTGCTTCAAAATCTGTTGTCACCCCTTCCTTGCATGCTTTTAAGGAATTACTGAACTGATTTTTGTAACTTTTGTTGCTCCTGGTCTTTTAACACGGAAAGTGTGGGAGGTGCCGTTTAACGTTTAGCGAAATAGTTTGAGCGGCTTTGGAAAACTGACGCAATATTGTTTAAATTTATTGGCTGGCTAATACGTGTTTTGGAGTTTAAAAAAAAACATCTTTCCAGCCTCACCACTTGGTACAGACAGATGCTATGACAGATGAACAGTGGCGTTTCAAACTCATTGGAGAAGTGAAGCGTTTTCCATGCCTCTACTCAAGACGGAATAACAGCAGACAAACAAGACAACGTGCATGGACCGCAGTTTCTCAAGTAATGGGGTCGAAAGGTATGTTAACTTTTTCATAAATTGTAACAGAGTACAGAGTACGGGGAATAAGGAATGGCACAGCACTACACCTTGCGGCCCGTTGGAAAATCAATGCTTGAAAATAACAATTCCAATTGGCTTTGCCCTCGTGGTGTTCGAATCCCACCCTCGTCGCCATTGCTGTGTTAGCCTAACTACTAATAGCTCTTAGCTACAACTATCGTTGCTGTGGTGTGAACTTTCTCCCCGTGCATGTTGGTCCAATGATTACTACAGGGTTAAGTAACGGAAGTGCTTGACTTTATAGTATATCACAGGAAGTACAGTATACATGAGACTAGGAGGTTGGCTCCATTACCGAGGCAACCTCTGGATACTCCGGGGCCTCCTCTCGCTTGATTTTTGTGTGTGCTGCAAAGGCATCAGCCCGACCCCATGCTAAAACTGTGATTTAAACAAACAAATAAAAATTTCGACCATTGCTTGAATTTACTTTTTCGGAAAATGGCAACTTTTGCATATTGAAAGTTTGGTAACTTTTATGTTTGTAAAGAAACATTTATGTTTGCGAATACAATTGAAGAGACGAAAATATTGGTCTTAAATACTTCAGGTTGTCGTAGCGAAGTTAATTTCGATATTAACTTCTCATGATAACAGAGGTGATGGGCTCAAATGTCACGCAAACGTTGCTATTTTTTAACCTTTTCCAATCACTTTGTGTTCTGCAACCACTCCTATGAAATGTCACAAAATGTCGAGTTTCACTGGCTGGTTACCAATAAAGAACTAATTCGAAAAAAACTTGGTAATTTTGGAAGATTTTTAGACACCATTTTCTATATTTTTTTTACACTATTTTGACACCATTTAAGCGTGCAAAAGGTTATAGGAAAAACTCTTATTTCGTAATATTTTGTGAAAAATGTTTTAGTTAGCATACAAATATTGCTCTATAAAAATACTAGTATCCCCCACCTTGTACGACATAATTTTTGAAGTTTCCTTAACACGTTGGTTGAGAAAACTTAGGAAGGGAGAGCGTCGTAGTGTTAACGTTGACAAAACTTGATCTGCCAGGCTGGGTAACCGTTTTAATCAGGATTCTTGTCCGGAATGGCCGACTGTCAGTTGTCCCGCAACCTTGTGAGCCCCTTACAAAAGCTTCAGGGGCTCCCATTCCTACCAACTGGGAGTAGGCGTAAATGAACAGCAGCATGAAAGATGCAGCCCTGAAGGATACCATCCTGCCGGAAAGCCTTACCCTATCACTTAAAATTAGATCCAATCCAAACACTTTTCCAGTGTTCCACCGTTAAAACGAAGTTATTTCTGCTCAGATCTGCACACATTGCTGACCCAGAGCACAATACGGTTAGGGCTTTAGCTAGGGACAAGCTCTGGGTAACATTGAAGTTACTACTGAAGATCTAGGTGTATTTCCCAGAACTCGTTCCACCAAGGTCAACTTATAAGCTGATTACAGTTGACCTTGTGCCCTTACCCAGCAACTGAGACGGGCTCATAATTGTTATTTTGCAAGCCAGCGCTTGACTGCCTCGTTACTTGGAACGATTCATTCAGGCATCATTGAAGTTAAACTTTGCCTAAGTCACTTATGCAGAACACATTTCTTAAGTGTCATGTTTGTATGCAACATTAAAGAGCAAAGTGAAGGTTTCGAAATACTGTAACCGTACTCCTACAACCCTTGTAAGTAATTCTCAAACGCAGTCTTGCAAAAATACGTAATGAACTAGGTTTCAGCATGCCTAAACAAATAACAGTAGAAACACTTAGGTTGAGTCCGAATGTGAGCCACATGTTTCATATTCATAAAGTGTGCATGTCTAGGACTTGCAGTCAAGTTTATGGAGTTTTGTGGTGCCAACTCCTCCCTCCTTGTAAAAGTCAAGAATGGAGGAAGGTCAAATGAAGTAACATATTTTCCTTTTTATCACTCTTGTGCCCTAAAAACAGAGACAACGGTCTTTAAATCTTTTGTCCCATAGTGACCAGATTGAGATAATTACTGTGTGGTCATTTTACTGTCGAGGTAACAGAAGAAACTGCTGATGGTGACATAAGTCTCTGCTGTATTGCTTTTGTTTTTAAACCTTCTAAAATTTACTAAAATTTACATGCTTTAAAATAAAAGGTATCCTGCTTTTAACTAGTTGAATGCTCCATGCTTCTAGTGTATTTTGCTAATTTACAGCACATTCTTTTTTTAAACCTGTAAAATAATGCGAGCCTTTTTCTTACCCTTTCTCATACCCTTTTGGGGCAATTGCCGTAAATCCTCTTGTTTGTGGCCGGATCCTCAATTGCAGCCGTTTTCTAATGTAGCCGGGTGTTTTCCAGTCATGAATTAGTAGTAGCCGATCTCTAGTTTTTAGCCCGGGTCTCTAGTTGTCGCCGGGTCAAAATGGCTTGATTTTTAAACAATTCTCATTTATTAATGGTTACCACCATGTTTAGGTTTATTAAAGAGTAATGGTAAAAGCATTTATGTGATATTATTTACCGTAAATTTCAAACTGTAAGTTTCCTTTATAAATTTTGTAGTAGCCGGACTCTAGTTGTAGCCTGGTGAAAATGTATCGATTTGTCACTAGTATCCCGTGCTACAAATAGAGGATTTACGCCAATGACAATTTAGTTTAGTGGTGGTTTTTGAGGATATGATTTTAAGATTTTGTTCCCTTTTCTGGGTTTAGCCGAGTTCTGCAAGGCGATATGGTTACGGCTAAGGGATAAGTTGACGAGGGAAGCAAAAATGAGCAGAGACTCCCTCGGCACTTACCACAGTAACTGGGTGTTCTATCAGGCAATGTGCTTTGTTACGCCGCACATCATACCTCAAAGGTAAGATTCAGTGAGTGATGTTAAGGCGTGAAACAGAAATGTAAAACCAGTACTGGCATTGTGCTTCTTACTGTTAGCAGAACAAATTCCATTTCTATGCTGTGTGCACTGGTCGGTTCTTGTGTACTAATGCCATGATGATTTGCTCATTAATGAACTAGAACTAAGTTTCAATTCTGTGTAAGAGAAGATTTGGGTATTGGTAAGCCTTCTAAGCTGTAATATTTTAATTTCTAAAATTAACCCTTTTCACGCGTTACCACATGTCTAGGCAATAAAACAAAATAACTGAGTTGGCTGTGCTTTGCTCGATTCACTCGGGTTTCCGGTGCAACCTCTTGAAGCTTGCTTTTTTTTTTCTTGTTGCGTAGGTGTGCGTCACAGCATGAAAGGGATTAATCTTGGGAAGTTCTCCACGATCATTCTGCTGTGGCGAATATGCCAAGTATAACCATCAATTGAAGTTGGAATTGTTTCTGTCTAGGCTGCAACGTTTGTGACTATGTAAACGTTTGTAACTTTCCTACCGTGAGAGGACGTAGGTGTTTAATCGTTCACGTTGTATGGGTGGCTGCCTTCACCCTGGTGGTTCGTTGCTGCTTTGTTAATGTGGAATTAAATGGTGCTTCCACCTTTTAATAGGTTTTGCGGTATAGGGTGCTGAACTGTTCCGTGTTTTTATGCATCTTTAGTTAAACCTATAACTTGTTGGATGTTGAAGAGATTCAGACAGGAATGCTGTGAACTTTTTTGACTTGTAAATGAAGAAGTTTGAGTGGGGAAGGTGGATCAGCAGTATGGGTAATGAAATAATGGTGAAGGAGAAACATTTTTTCCCTACTATACTGCAAGCCAAATTGTGGATGCCTCACATGAACGCAGATATTTTAAAATAGGAACTGCCTGCTCCCAAGTACCCAGCAGAGCAAAGTTAACAAAAAAAAAATGTAAGGTGCAAGAATTGAGAATCGAGTAAGTTTGGTGAAAATTTTGATTTTTCAGATGCATTGGTAATTTGAAACCCTAACCACTAAGAGCAGGGGAAAAAAAAACAAAGGAAAAATGCTGTGTTTGGTCTTTGGATGTTCTTGCTTTAATTGCCATAAGCCCACCAAACAAGCAAGCCCTTAAAGGCTATATACTGCCTTTATATAAAGACCTAAATATTACCCTTAAAGGCAGTATTGGTTTTGATACAAACATAATTTCTTTATTTTGTGAAATTGTAGTTTGACATGCCAAAATAACCATGTGTTTTATTTTTATTATAACTTCAGGACACAATCATTTTTAACCATTTTTTTTAAAGTGTTGTGTGATTCTATAAAAGGTTCTGGATTTTATGAAATTTTGCTACTTGAAGTCCTTGCTCAAGAGATAAGAGATATAGAACCTGAAATGTGCTCAGGTATGTTCGTTGATGGTATCAAGAAGTTATTTCCATGAAATGCAGCCCGTGCAGACACTACCTTATTACAGGCATACCACAGGAACAGGGTTTGTCTTTCATAATGTCTTCATGGGTAATATTTCGTGGGTAATGGACTCTTGTGAATAATGGACTCAAGTGTAAATTATACCCGAGGTAGAACCAAAGAATCGCATCAAAACTATATTTATTGCGCTGACAATGTTTGTATCCTTAATAGTAGTATATATGTTGTATAGTGACTTTTAGAAGTTATATCTTGCATCAAATGATAATGATAAATGTTATTTTATTCAATTGTTGATAAAACACCATAAGCAGAACAAACTAGTGTTTCATTTATTTTGTAATTTTTTCTAAGGACAACTGATGCATGGCCACTACTACACAGGCCAATTACTCTTTCATCACGAGGTCACACCCATAAACGCAGAGCTGGAAGACCGCTGATGAGTTACTGTCCAGAACCAACTGTTAGGGCAAAGCATCAGCGACAGCAACGGATCACGATTACTAAAAAGCGGAAGGCTCCCACTAAAAAAATGGAACCAACAGTTGTGGCAAAGCTTCAGAGACCTCAGCGGAACACTTCTACTAAAAATCAAAGTAATAGAAAAGTAGATGTTATTTTGCTGGCTTGTTTTTAAAGGGTAGTTAGATACAAGATTGTCGATTCTTAACTATTTCCATGCCATACATGCACTGTCCCATTATTATAGGTCGGTTGTGCGACTCGATTCTCATCTTCTTGGCTCATTTGCCATACCTCTAACAAAATTCTAAATTCAGTTGATTTGTTCGACTTAGCTTGCTTGGGGTAGGCCACTTGCCACAGCAGAATAATCTTGGGAATTTCCAAGATTAATCCTTTTCACGTGTTGCCACATGTCTAGGCAATAAAACAAAATAACCGAGTTGGCTGTGCTTTGCCCGATTCACTCGGGTTTCCGGTGCAACCTCTTGAAGCTTGTTTTTTTTAAGCTTGTTGCGTAGGTGTGCGTCACAGCATGAAAGGGTTTAATCTTGGGAAGTTCTCCAAGATCATTCTGATGTGGCGAATATGCCAAGTATAACCATCAATTGAAGTTGGAATTGTTTCTGTCTAGGCTGCAACGTTTGTAATGTTATGATTTGGGTGAAATTTCGTGACAATGGGGTTTTATTGCCAGTGTCGATTTTACAAGGGAATGCAATGTGGTTTCATACCACTCCGTTGTTTCGTCAGTTGACAAAATGGTCGGGAGAATTAGTTGATCGTATCACCTTGCGAGCATAATAGTTAAAAACTGAGGTTGCTAACAAGTGGAAATCGTGTTGGCCTTGCAGTTCCACATAAGAACTACACCTCACCAAGCTGCGTCACATAGAATGCTGAAAAGTTAGGTTTCTTACTTAACTGACTCTTGTAGAACCAGGATAAATGAAAACCTAAAACTGTTCTATTTTGTCCTGGTACAACTGTACAGTTCCGGTAAAAAAAAAACCGCCCTTTTTCGTTATATCGAGGGTTGTAAGAACAACCATGGAGAAAATCGGCTATCTCGAAAACTACTGGACGGATTTTCATGAAACAAAAACTGAACTGCTAATTAGATTGCATACTGTAGTGCTACCCTTATTAAATACTACGTTAACTGACTGAAAATAATTGACCGAGCGAGAAAAACTTGATATCTGATGATATCTCGAAAACCAGTGGAAGGATTTTCATGAAACAAAGACTGAATTGAATTTTATATTTTTCTGCTGAATATTGCATGGCATACGTATAGAAATATAGCATATATCGTAACAATTAATCCAGTTTTTGTTTTATTCAGTTCTAGCCAGTAATTTATTAGATATTAGTTATCAACTCGTGCTGCTTGCTCGGCCAATTATATTTGGCTACTTACCATTACATGTAATACGTATAGAAATGTAGCTGATAGCATAATAAGCAACCCAGTTTTCGTTTCATTCAATTCTGTCCAGTAGTTTTCGAGATATCAACATTTTCGTTCAGAATCACATACATTAATCCTGCAACTTCTTCCGTATAACGAAGGCGTTTTTTTTTTACCGGAACTGTACAATGAGAATGAAAGCCAAATGAAGGAAATAATGTAAGCATGTACAGGGTGGTCCACAAAAAACTGACGACCCAAAATTTTCTAAGCCCTACCTTTCTAGTTAGCACCCCTCAGAACCGGGAGAGGACAGAAGTCTTCCCGTTTCATTAGATTTGATTTTTTTGTCCTATCCTGGTTCTGAGATGTGCTCATTAGAAAAATTGGACTTAGAAAATCTTAAGTCGTCATTTTTTTGTGGACTACTCTGCACAAAGTGTCGACAAGTTTTGTCAAATCTGTTTACACCCCTCACACTTTTAGCATTCCCGACTTCCCGATTTGTTTCATGAAATTAATAAGTTTGAAAGTAAGATTGGTACCTTTAAGGGGTCGCTTCTTAACTTTAGGATAAGATCTATGTGGCAGTGAGGGTTGGCCCCATTTGCAACCCTAGCATGCCCGCCAAATTGGTGTCAAAACAGATGTAGTTAGTCTAACCATGTTCCAGCATGCATTCTTGTTTGACAATGCGTTACTGCAGCCTGGTACAAAATGATTTTTTTTCCCCATTACTGCCCCTCTAAACCCATGTTGTGCTGGACCGCCTATGATTACGAATGTAAACACCGCATGAGGAAAAGCCTACATGTCAACTCCGCTGACCAAGTCTACTTAAACGAGGGGAGGGGGGGGGAGGAGAATGAGTTGTGCAAATTTGTAATGTCTTTGAATGATGTCCAGATGTCTATTGCTACGATTTTGATTTTTGTATACATGGTATTTTCTCACAAATGCAATTAGACATCTTAAGCTAGACTTTTAAGAGGAATTGAGGAGCATGTGTTAACTTTCAGCATCAAAACCATCTTCCACGAGACCATCTTCATCGCCACACAAGACAAATGTCGAAGAAATAGATACAGGAGTTGTCGCACAGGAATCCACTGCAACACCAGTAAAAGGTAAAAATTTTCTGGTAGATTTCCTGGTAGAAGTTTCAGTAAAATAGATCGGCGCATGATTGGTGAGGACATTTTGGCAGTTTCAGTTTCTGGTCACAGATCAATCATCACCGTGCTATTGCTGACGACGTTTTTCTGGTAACAAATTACCTTACTGGTGAGAACGTTTTTCTGGTAGTATCGCTAACAGATTACCACAGATGGCTGGTCGCATCTAATAAAAAAGAGGAGTGGCTGTTTATTCATGTGTCTGTTATAGTCTGTAACTCGGGAGCTTGCAAACCTTGGTCTGGTGGACTATGAAACATAATTTTCATCCCAGGCATATTTTTTTTAAAGATTTTTTTGGCTTTTTTTTTTTTTGGAGGGGGATGGTGAAAGGCAATGGCTGATACATAAGACGTTTAAATTTGCCAGCCGTCTTAGCAAACATAAATTTAAAGAGTAGGCAAGGAAAATCTAGTTTCGACCGTCGATTGAAACCAGGTAAATACCTATGAGACGAAAAACTCTTTCAATTACATATACTAGTTAAAAGTTGAGAATGATATGTACGGATATGCAATTAAGGGTACATAAGCATATGTGGATCCTAACTTGCTTGCTTTAGTGCCTTTGTGTCTTGGGCTTGGAGTGTGTGAGGTGTGGCTGAAATGCGGGGTTTGGCCTCCGATTCAGACGAATGACGTTTGAGTAGTGCCCGTCCGTACCTGTGAATGCGGCCGAAGGCTTGCCACTTTTAAGTCATTCTATAGCAGTGCTCTCTTAAACCAAATCAGTTTACAGTATTAACAAAAAATGTACATTCAAAAATTTCAAACAGTAACTATTTTGTGTCCAGATCTGGACTGATGGGTTCCGAGGCCATTTCTGTAATTAAAATAGCGTAGGCACTATTGGTGCGAGAGGCCGGTTGGGATTTCCCAATCTCTACCCACCCCGACTTTGCAGTCCATTTCTGTTTGCGTCTGGAGCCACAGTTTTCTGCAGTGGCGGTGCCAGACCAGGTCCCTGCATGACCTAGGCTAGGCTAGGCCATGGCCAGGCCCAGGTGGTTCTGGGTGGGTATTAGTAAACAAATTACACCAGACACAGCTAAAGTAGCGGCAGGGTAAGATTCTGTGAAGGCCCTAGGTGGGACCTGGCTGCATGAAGTGGGACCTGTCGTACATAATTGAATCCTTGAGTGGTTGACTACGTACTTCCTTTTGAGTATCTGTGGTCATTCATTAACATGTTTTTTGTAAAATGCCTATGGTTTTTCTCGGGGGGGTTAAAACCAGGAAAAAGGTTTCATTAGTACCACACAAACTCTGAAAACATAAGTGTAAGCTCAAGAGAGGTTGGGGTGGGAATGAAAGGTTTTAAAATTAAATGATTCGTTGATTTTGTTAGTTTTTTTTTCGAAACCTGCATCGGTGTTTGTTTTTAAACTGTTGCTGAAGTTTCGCATCATTCATCCAGGCAGTAATCATCACACTTAATTATAATCTAGCTGCTGGGTGAATTAGTAAAGAGTACAAGGCATAAGAGGCAATTTAATAGTAATTGCTATTTTTGTTCTGGATACAGAGTTGTCATATTTTGTAACCAAATCTGCATTGTGTTCGGGATTCTATCGAGACAAGACAGGGCTTGGTCTAATGTCTTGTTGACCGTATAACACCATTTCACCCTGTCGCATCTCTCATGAATTCCTGAAAGTACTTTCATTGATGTTTGAAACATTAGACCAATTGCTCCTAGATGTTTTTATCGTAAAAGGCTGGGCATTTTCCAACAATGGGCAAAAACCGAATTAAAATTAAAAACTAATAGCAGAAAACCGAAAACATTGGGTACATTCATTTGTGACTTAAAGCTAAACGGCAGTTCTCATGGAAACCGTAATGAATAAAAAAAATCTTATTTCCTCCTGATGCAGAAATAGCAAGATCACGGGAGAGAAAAACGTGAGTGTGAATTGTTTTTAAGGTAAATGTTAGGGACATAATCATGAAAAGAATTTTAAGTAATCTAGGAACAGTAGTATTGGTACAGTTATAATTTACCATAAATCACCTATAAAATATCCTTGGTCTGTTAAAAATTAATTCGAATCGTACTTCTATCCAGGGAGAGTGTTTACTGTTTAGACCTAACCCCATCTCAGAAAATTGGCGTTTATGTGATCATTCGCGTACGTGATGGAATGTATGAAGATTTTAGTCAATTTCTAGCATGCTGTATGGTCGGAAATTGTGAAATAACCTAGGGAACTTGGCCAGGGGTGTAATAGGCAATATTTACGAGTGTCATCAATAGTAGTCGCATATTTTTTGGCTGGACTGTTATGAGATTTTCTGATTTAACCTCCATTATCATGTCGGCCTTAATATCAACATAAGTTCTGTTCTGTTCTGTGTCATTCCATCTCAAGTTGTTGAATTCCTAGTCAGAATACTGAAGCCGAGCCATTGCTAGTGTCAAAGTGGATCAGAACTAACTATTACTACTGTTATAAAGAAAATAATGGTCTTATTGTGAATTTTGTTATTGAGTACAAAGTACAGTTTGGCTTAGTCTAAAGTTGATAGATGTGAAGTTTTGCTGAAATGACTTGTATAATTTTTGCAACTTTTTAAATTTCTGAGCTACTTTTTCTATAATATAGCACCACAGCCACCTCGTGGAGTCCTAAATGAACCTAGGAATCCAGTTGGTCCTGGACAAGATGTACCAACTGCTTCTAGGACTCCATTTGTTACTGGGCAAGATGTACCAACTGCTTCTAGGACTCCATTTGTTACTGGGCAAGATGTACCAACTGCTCCTAGGACTCCATTTGTTACTGGGCAAGATGTACCAACTGCTCCCAGGACTCCATTCGTTGCTGGACAAGACTTATCAACTTATCCCTGGACTCCATTCGTTGCTGGACAAGTTGTGCCAACCACTCCCAGGACTCCATTCGTTGCTGGGCAAGACAACCCAACTGCTCCCAGGACTCCATTCAATGCTCGACAAGACTTACTAAACCAAACTTCTTCGGCACAAATTGAACATGATGAAGAGTTCTATTTTGGAATGAATGTGGCGTGTAAGCTACGTCAGATGACCCCGATAAACAGGGCTGTTGCCCAAACTGCAATCCGGACACGACTGATGCAAATTGAGTTTGGTAAGTTGCGAGTTTGTCTATTAAGTTGTCCATTAAGTTGTCAGTAAACTGTAAAATATTTTAATACATGGTGGTGACGTCACGCTAACACTTCCCCATGCTAAAAGTGTAGTCTACGGTTGATCTGAAAATCCACACGTCACCGTGGGTTAATTTTGCTATCCCACACCTTTTTGATAACTACACCTTTTTGATAACTACACCTTTTTGAT
>JAHWFP010222259.1:0-25279 GCA_023313725.1 Lithobius niger | reverse complement strand
TATTTAACACTAATTATTAAAACCAATATAATTATATTTTACAATTACACGTTATATACCCTTTTTTTTCTTTAGCTGGGAAAAAGTTCATCCCGGGGCAGTAAAAACCTGGTAAAAACCCTGGTACCCCTGGTAAATACCGTGGTACCACTACCCACAAATTTTACAGGTACCGGTGCAGTAGTAGTTACGAGTTGATCACATATTGTGGACAGAATTTCTCTAACCGTTTTACATACTGTTATCAATTTCCACAAATTTATGTGCCAATAGTTGTATGTAGTTTTACGATTAGTTAGAAAAAAAAAAAACAATCCCGAGAACAATTTTTTTTTAATAGCCATACTGGTGAATGCAATCTTTGTGTATCAGAACCTATACTTTTGTGGTACTGTATAGAGATGCACCGATGTGCTCAAATGACGATTCCGATGTCCCACTCCGATATTGAAAAAACATCGGCCGGTATCCAATTCTGATAACTTGTGGTCCGATGTATAAGGAAGTAAAATGAAACTTGGGCACGATCCTAAATGGACGGCCCCAGAAGATGGGCGCCCTGGCACCAACACTAGTTACATTTTTCATTGAGTCAAAAATAATTTAAGAGGATTTCAGAAAAGCACATCTGTTTAGAGATTTTTAAATTTGTGGATATCCGATAGTTTTAACATCTGCTGCCTACAACCGATGTTACCAAAAAAGGCCGATGCCAACATTGATGCACCTCTAGTACCGGATGGAAAAAAGCCGGTACAGCCTTACTGCTGCCCAAACAAGCCAGATGTCATCCATCGACCATCGTTGACAATTGTGTTGTGCATGACACGTTAGCCCTTCATGTACAATGAGCAAAAATATTTTCCACATCAGTCGGTATATTTTTACCATCACACATTATGGTTAGTATATCTACTATGCAGCATGAACAATTAAGTGGTCAGAAAAGGTGATCGTGACTAATTGATGAAGGCATAGTTTTGCTTTCAAAATTTTGAACTGTTTGGGTGAAAGCTTGCCAAAATAATGGGTTGGTGCAAGATGCAACAGCAGGCGTGGGACAGGTTAAAACTGGGTTGTACAGAAGGCAATGCACACCTAAACACACAGGGTGTTTCATTAAGTGTTGCTGCTCAATATCATCCGTAGTATTGCATACATCAAACATGGCCATGGAATACGTTGGAACATCCAGGGGACCATCAGACGATTAAAATCGAAAATGACCTTGATGGCCAGTTTCAAGGTTGGTCAACGTAGCAGATATAGGGGCATGGTGTAAATTGCAAACTTGTAGAGGATGACGACCTCAACAAAGCAAACAACAGAAATAGGCTCTAACATCCAAGATTAGTTAAAAACAAGGTAGGGATCGGCCAATAAAACTTTACTGATCCGATAAAAAAATTTTTATCCATACAAATGCAACTTCAGTTCTGGTTTTGCATGGGTTCCAACTGCTGAGATTATCCAAAATGTTCTGTGTAGCAATAAGAGCATTTTTACTACAGCTGCACTGGTACCAACTTTACCGATCCAGTTTTAAAAATTTTGCTGATACCGCTATCCAAAATTTTATCTCCAATTTTTCATAAACTGCAGTTTTCTGCAGAAGTCCAGTAATTATTAAAGTAAAACATTTTTATATAGTAATCCACATTTAAAACCTAGCTAGGAAGATGAGATTTCTGAACAAAATGCCACGAATTGCAAGTCGTTTTCTCAAATGGTTCCAGAGTTATAGTTATTTCTGCCAAAGTTGCCGATACCGCAAATATCGGCAACAGATCTGATCCAGTACCAGTATAGCCTTAATTTTTACTCTTTATTTTCTACTTATGACTTCAGTACTCATCTTCTCGGATTTTTAAGTTGGTATTGTAAAACTTAGGAGCATCGGAACTATCACATGCTCCATTTGCATTACAAACTGAGCAAACGGCAAGCTATTGCCACGGCTGGTGTCAGTTTTGCAGGGAAGACGGATGTGTTTCTTGGACTGCTTGTTAATCGTTTTGCTGTACGTACAATATGCCTGCATATACCATCGACGAATATGTTGAAATGATAGTGTATGGGGAGTGTAGCAGGAATGCAAAAAAAGCTTAATGAATGTTCAGGGACAGATACCCAGATAGAAGAGCCATCAGACGTGCATTATGAGGGCTGTAAACCACCTACGACAAAGTTTCCAGAAACGCAAATGGGAGGCTGCAGCTAGGAATGGCCCACTTTGAACAGGATCCTCACACCAGTACACTGGATGCTATCTTGGCATGTGGGTTGTCACTTGCCACCATCCAAGGTACCATGCGTAATATCTGGAGGATGTGCAAGCACTCCACCCTACTGATCCCCAAATGAAAATATGATTGCACCATCTAGTCGCATCACATTGACCAAACCCGTGGATTTCTACGGCATATCCAATGGACCGATGAGGCAAAGTACACGCGCGATGGCATTGTCAATCGGCACAACCATTACTTCTGGGCATCAAATACACACTGGGTCCGAAAAGGCCACAACCAGGTGCAGTGGTCAGTGAATGTGTGGTGTGGCATCCATGGCAACCAGCTTGTTGGACTAGTGTTCTTCGATGGCAACCTAAATGGGCAACACAACCTAAACCTACTCCAGACCACGATTGGCTACCTGGGCTAACAATCTACCCCTTCATACATTGGCCCAAAATAGTTCCTGAAGTGTCAGCCTTCTTAAATACGTTCCAGGATCAGTGGATGGGCGAATATGAACCAGTGCAATGGCCTGCCCGCTCATCTGAGTTCTACCTGTTGGGATACCTGATGGATCAGAAGTACATGCCCACAGGAACCATATAACCGCTGCATGTTAACTGCTGACATGCTGCAGGGAGTGCACGATACCTGCACAAGCAACTGTAGCTGTGGTCATGGAGGGGTGGCCACATTGATCACATCCAGTGACATTATGGTGTCATTTCCAGTTTCTTTGAACAACATTTCAAAAGGTATAACTGTAGTTTAGTTACTTTTAGAGGCATTATATCGCCATTATGTGTGCAACAACGTCGCAGCATAAATTATACTGTTTCACCTGAGCGTTCCGTCTCATTTTTCGGCCGAAAACAAATCAAGTGCAGTTTAAGTCCAATAGGGCTGCAAGACCCATATTTTTACTGTATCTTTTGACGTCATGTATTGCAAAGATACCGCACCAGGAGCCAATAAGTATTGGGATATCTAACTCAAACCAGAGAAAACGTGCGGTTTTCAGCATTTTGCTCAGGAAATCGTTGAGTATCTAACTAGCTATCTATAACTGTCAATTACGATTTAAAAATTTTTCATTTTAATTATGACTTAGAAGAACACCGATCTCGTTACAAAATTACGCATTTAATTTCGTAAGTATCGGTACCAGTCAACCCTCTCCAATGTCGGTCACCATTTGGCGAATGGAAATCAGCAGTTGGCAACACAAACGTACAGTTGACAGTAAAACCTCAGTTATCCGAACCCCGATTATCCGAACACCCCGATTATCCGAACTGCCCTTGGCCAAGAAAACTGGCAAACTCCGACCTCCGAGTAGGCCTAAAGAACATATCAATACTTGCTGAACCCAGTCAATCTTGGAATGCTAACAGCAACTGGTTATTCTTCCACAGTATTTTTTACCAACAACGAAATCTTTTTTTAATATTTTTATTACTGGGCAAGTAAAGTTGTTACATGGCCTCAAATATTGCCGATCGTCGATAGCGCTCCCGCAATCTGTCGCGATCCGCCATCATTGTCTCCAAGCCGGCCATTCACAAAGAACGCTCTCACGCTAGTTCCAATGAGGCGACCTTGACTCACTTCGCGTGACGTCATATTATGACTGGCCCCAATGCCACGTGCTACAAATGAACCAATCGGAGCTCGCGAGTCGCGATACTACAGAATGCGCCAACGGCTTTTGAAACGGAGCAGTTAATTGGAGGAAAAGGCAGTGACGTTGATGGCAGCGGGAAAGGGGCTTTCCCCGGGATTCCCAGATTGCAAATGCGATAAGATGGCGGCCGAACGATGCTTGTTTAACGAATTAGCTTCCGTTCGCTTGAACCAAGCGCTATTTTCATCACACAGAAGCAATTTCACGTTAGGTTTGACGATGTAAAAATACTAATTCAGGTATAAATATATATTATGATTTATACCAAATCAACGTTGATCGTCCATAGGGATTTTATTTTTATTTTTTTATTATTATTTACGGCACAGTACCATTTTAGTTTAATCGATTAAACTATTTATTAGCAAAATAGTACAATTGAAGTCAATTAACTGAATAGCAATCTTGAAAATATGAATAAAGGTTGTTTATAGGTAAATAATACCGGTTTTGCCCGTAATTTTTCCCTTGCATGCAGTACAGCTGGTTTATTAACATTAGTCGGATTATCCGAATTTTCGATTATCCGAACTACCCTTGGTCCCAATTAGTTCGGATAATCGAGGTTTTACTGTACTGTAAAGTACTGTTGATGGATGAGCCATGCTTAACAAGTACAAAAATTGATTACACATTAAAAATAATCCTTTTATTCTCTGCCAGCATAGCACAAGTTGAACGGGGATTTTCATGTGCCAAAAGAATTATGGGAGACTGACGCTGCAAGTCGAGTACTTCCCGCATAAGTGACCTACTTGAATCAGCCGAGTGAAACAAATACGGCAGATGGTGAACCAGCAATAACTAGGTGGGCAAATGCTGGAAAAAAAAAAAAACTCGCCGAACCAAAGTTGCGGCAAGCGACTTCCAAAATCTGCGTATACGCAAAGTGAAGACACTGATAGCAACAATGCGACTGAACGTAGCGGTGGCGTATAGTGTCTTTGTGAAACTGACAGTTATGTCATTGTCTGGAGACAATAGCTACTAAACCTCATTTGTAGCTAATGTACATGATTAAGGTTAGGCGACAAGGTTTTAACCCTTTAAGCAGCATGAACATACATATACGTCAGCAACGATGTGGCCCAATTGGAACAACGACACATATATATATACGTCGAAACTTTTATGGGAAAGTTCGGGTCAACATGAGAAACGCTTAAATTCGCTACCCGATATGTTGTGCAACGATTTCTGTAAAACAAAACGTTACCGATATCTAATTAAAAAAAAACTGCAAAAATGGTGTTTCTTCCTTTTTTTGAAGTTCAAAAGCAAAAAAATTGGCCATTTTCCATCAGCGGTAGCGATCGAACCATTGATTGGGCGCCGCCATCTTGGGTTCGTTGAAAAGCTGGAATTCCCCTCTACCCAGGCCTCTTTCACATTTTCTTGATGCCCGTTTGATATTGGCCAATCAGATGGAATGCAAGAGGCTGTTAGTGGCTATCTCAAGCTGCCTTTCCAAAGCAATTGAAGATCGCGTTCCCTCATTGGCCAGTTGGCACCACGTGACAGATTTGGCACGCCCTCATTGGATGACAGGCGATTTCAGAATGGCTGCCGCGGCTTCGGATTTCACGTTGAGCGCTTGTGTTCTGTTCGTTGTTGAAAATCACGAGAAGGATGATGTTTTACAACATTAAAAAATTAAAACAGCTGCGATGCACAACTAAGATGGAAAAGGAGCCTATATACCTTCACACTACCACGTATCAGGTGGTTTTAGCCCAACTAAAGCAGATTTACGGACACGTTTTCTCAACAAGATTTTTAATTTTTAGTTAGTTAATGAAGGCTTAAAATTCCTGTTGATATAAAACTGCAGTTGGTCCACAGGAGATGAGCAACTCCAAAGGGCATGTGCAAGCAATAATGGGGTGCGCCATTGTGTGCAGATGCAGCAACAAATATTATGAATTGCGCTTCTTACAATGCCATCCAGTGAGCCAAGTTGTTACTAATGTATGCTAGCAGTACCAGACTTTCTACAAATAGTTCGCATGCATTACCAGAGCATAAATTTCTCGCTAGACACTTTCCACCATGACGTACGCATAGTATGTCATGGGTACTGAAGCATGCTATGCCGTGATGCATGCTTTGTACATCATGAAGCTGAAGGGGTTAAGCATTGTTTTGGATTATCCGAACAAGGCCTGGTCCTAATTAGATTGTATGATCGACATTCTATTGTAGCTACGTGTTACAGCCGATTTTCTACGTCCAACTTCTCTAGTTAACACCCCTTAGAACCTGGCGAGTACAAAATCTTGTTTCATGCAGATTTGATTTCTGTCCGATCCTGGTTCTGGGGGGTGCTAACTAGAAAATATTGGGTCGTCAAGTTTTTTTGTGGACTAGATGTATGTAGTGTACAATTGTTACGGGAAGACTTGGGCACTTACCTTATGGCTGGTAATTTTGCCAAACTTTTCAAACATTTCCTTGAGCTTTTCATCGTCCAATTCTTCGCTGAAATTTTTGATGTAGACATTAGTGAAGCGCTTGGCTTGCTCTCCAAGCTCCTTCTCGCGTTCCTTGCGTGGAATGAATTTACCTACGTACCTATAAAGAAATAAACCAACATTAACATGCATACGCGTTTAATTAGTTTAACCTACAACCAGTTTACGAAGTAATAGTTTGCGATCAATTTTATTAAAGAACAACATCTGAATAAGAGATATTAATCTAAAGAGAAAAATACCAAATGGGCATGTCCTACGAGTGGAGTGGGGTACAGCCTAGAACATGAAACATCCTTGTTCAAATCGAGGCAAGTTGTCATTTTTCTTTAAGTGAAATTCGAGAAGTTAAATTTTTTCCAGTTTTACAATCTAAAAACTTAGAAAAGGACTTTAAGATTAGGCCTACCACCCAAAAAATGTACAGGAAAAAACCTTGCCCAACTTTGTATGCCATTATCAGACGCGCGTGAACGGCAATTGTGCACGCCCTCAGTTTTCAGGTGACGACATAACTTTTTTTTTGCAAACTGATCTACCAGTGTGCCTTCACACGAAGCAAAACTGCCCATTTTTACATTAAAGAAACTTATCCAAGTTTGGAGCGAATTATTACTTCTCTGGAGTGACTGGGCTATGCCCCTTTTCCTTCTCTAAACAAAATGCAGTCTTTTTGTTGTACTGGGGTACGGTCACATCCTTTATTTACATGCATTTGGCAAGCGTATCCAATATTCCAGTAAACCCATTGCTGCAACCAGCGAAAAGTACATAAAGCTTATATGGCTTATATACCTGTCACCCCATTTCCCATAAACCGCCCACTTATTCCTGTTGCTTTTAAAAACGAACGGCTTTTGTCGCCGGCAACCCAGTGACAAAAAGGCATGCATAAACTGGCCCTTACAACATGTAATTCTAGTCTGATATGCACAACCCAAATCATGTTAATAATCAGAAATTCACTAGGCGATGCAATGGCCAATGTTTAGATTCTTGGAGGAGTGTGGGGGCAACGAGTAAGACAACTCAATACTATTGGATAAAACATGTGGAAACCTAGCATAAACAGGTTTTTGAATGAATACTTTACGAGCAAAACAGACCAACCTAAAGCTAGATAAAGAAGCCAAAAGCCATACACGCAAACTACGGTATCCTGGTTATCTAGGATACATACCCGACAGCAAGTCATTTTTTGTACACTTAAGACATAGGCTACTCTCTTCAGACATTTTATATTCTGGGAAACCAGGAAGATTCAGTATGCACGATAGAAGGTCCAAGCTCGCTGAAGCCATCAACCCTCCCATACAATTTTCATGTCTGGTACATACAGTAATAAGTTAACGAAAGCAATACAACTAAACCTTTGTAAAAATCAAAATTGTACTTTGCATGGTCTGTCTCCACTATCACAGCTAACTAGTAGCTCAGAGGAGGTTATGGAATATGCACAGCTTTGCCCTCACTAGTACGAAAACCAGGAGCAATTTGTTATACGATGCTGTAGCTTGGACTATACTGCACAACAAGCAGCTCCTGAACTACACTAACAACCAATTCACCCCGAAAGGCGAATTAATTGTCAAAGCATCAATTTTCAAAGGCACATTAACCAGCACAGAAAATTTTTAAGGTACATTTGCTTTAAGTTTTTGCATCAGTACAGCAAAACCACATTGACTCAAACACAAGTAGAATTATCAGTTCAATCGAAAAATCGGCAACCACCATTTACAGTGGCGTATTGTCAACATCACGAAGAATCAAGAAGCATAATACCACCGCAGCAAGAACCACCAAAGTTCACTCATTAAATTATCGGTTCACCTTCATCAGAATGCAACAAAGCATAAATTTACACAAGAACGTTAGGCTACATGGTTGTGGGTACTTTAGAGTAGACAACATTCGTGAAAGTTTGTAGATAGTTTGTGTTCAGAAAATCCAAAAATTCCCCTCGAATAAACTGACTGAACTTATCAAATAATTTTTGTAGCAATTGATGGACCCCCTCCCCTCAAAAAAAAAGGGAGGGGGAAAGGTAAATGAGGAAGTTGGAGGAAAATTTGAGGAAATACAGGGCAGGTTACAAGTAATTGAGCACGATTTCTGCGCAGCTCTGCGCAGCTGAAGTAACTGCCTGAAGTACCGCTTGGCCATCATTACTTTAAATTAGAAAACTAACGATCTGCAATTGAACAGTACATTTTTGAAAAGTTACCGGTTTTACAAACAACGTTATCTTAAGCCAGTGGTTCGTTTTAATTTACTTCAAACTAAGGTAACTTACACTTTTTTGCCGTTCAGCAACATGCCATTCACTTTTTGAATAGCATTATTAGCTGCTTCCTCAGTTTCAAAGTGTACAAAACCGTACCCTTTACTCTGGCTACTTTCATCAGTAGCGACCTGCATAGAGGACAATGCGTCAGTAGCAACCTGTAAAAAGACAACGATTAGTTTTAAAAATCACAGCGCATTATCAACATTTCATTACACTTACATATTGTGCAGATGACAAACAACTCTTATTGGGATAGCCTACAGCAACTTTTACTGAAAACTTAGCCCAGCATTTTTTCACCCCATGTAGTACTGCCATTTCAAAGAGATTTGTACAGCACTTACGGGTCATTCCACATGAAATCAACACAGCCATATTTTTTACTGTCACCAAAACTGATGAAATTTGGTATGCTCATTGGACGTCTTAAGACATAATTTTCCCAGTAGGTTTTAGGTCTGTAACTTAATTATTTTAGGAGTTACAGGACTTTAAAATTTTAAGTTTTACGCAAATTTTTAAGTGCAGCGGTAGATTGAAACAGCCATAACTTCTGTCCTAATTGACCTAGAGAGCTCAGTTTGGTGTCATTTTAAAGTTCTTTTAAAGCTCTTTCAGCTGATATGAAATACTTCGTGTTATGGCGCATACAAGTAGTTACGATCATAAATTGTAATCTTTGACATTGTGTAAAAAATAAAAGGATAAATTTACATTTTTGAAATTTTTTTGTTATGTGCCCCAATATGTCTTCTAATGATCCAAAAAGTTTCAAGTTGGGACGGCAACATGTAGGTTAGGTGCAATTTATTTTACAAGCCGGCGCGCCACCAAATTACACTAAATCGACTAACATTTTCAAGTTAACAGTACAATTTAGGGGATACAAGTGTTGACATTTAACAAAATTATTCCATTAACTATTTCTGTGTGGAGATGATTGTGGACACTTTTTTATGGCACAGCACCCGAATTTAAGAAAGAAAGTGTTTAATTTGGCTGTTTCTACTTCACTTTCATGGTTACAACACATAAATGCGTCCTGTGGCTGGCCTCGGATCAACTAGAGTTAAAACAGTTTCAGCACTTAATTTAGGATATCTTTAGATGGCCAGTAAGTAAAAGATGGATTTGGTCTTGCTGGATGAAGAAAACTAACAGTGACTTCTTCATTAACTGTCATAACACAAGCCAACCACCACTTACGGTCATACACAAGTAAGAAATCCACGAACTTGGTTTAATTCCAGCATATTTTCTTGACTACTCACAATCACAACCTTGGTCTTGGAAGAATTACAAAGCTTTCTGGTACTGACCTTATTAGTCGGTAGCCTAGTGGGGTAATGCAATGCAATATCAGATTTCCTGGAATTGTTCGTGTGTGAGCAAACCTCTCTGCAAGAAAGCTGTTCTTTGTAACTATAATCATCCATAGTGCTATACTGAAAATTAACTGATGGTATGTCCACGACTGCCCACTATTACCACTGCCTTGGTGTCATGATTTGTTGGTTATGAGGTCTTAAGAGGCTTGCTCTTGCTGCTTTAAAGCAGTACCGCTTACACCATCACAAGCTCCTATTCCATGGGGGTTAGCGGAAAGTTCCACTTTGCCTCTCATCAAAATCCTATTTATGGTGACATAGCCTACGTTGACAAAGTTTCTTCTGTTTTTATGCTGTGCAGCAGTTCCACCAGAATTATAGTATATCTCGGATACACTTGCAAAGTTATTTTTAAGAACACTAATATAAATGCACAGCAATAGTGTCATGATGTGAACAAAAGAAACTTTGTCAATGACATTGTATGTCACAATATATTGGATTTTGATGTAGAGGTAGAGCGGCACTTTTCCACCAACTCCCATGGAAAAGGAGCTTGTGATGGTGTAGGTAGTACTGTTTTAAAGCAGCATGAGCAAATTTTCAAAAACCTTATAACCAACAAATCATGACACTAAAGCAGATGTATCAGTGAACAGCACAGAAAATTCCATCAGTTAACTTTCAGTATAGCCCTATAAGGGAGTATATTCACGAGGAACAACTTCTTGCAGAAAGGTTTGCTCACACTTGAATAATCCAGGAACTCAGAAATTGCATTGGATTATCCCAGTATCGACTAATAAGGTCACGTACCAGAAGGATTTGGAATTCTTCCGAAACCAAGATAGTGATTATGTGTACTGTGTAGTCAAAAAAAATTTCTGGAATTATCCAAATTCGTGGATTTGTCGCTTGTGTGTACAACGGTGGTGGTTGGCATGTGTTCTGATAGACAATGAAGAAGTCATAGTTAGTTTCCTTCATCCAGCCGGACCAAATCCATCTTTTATTTTTCCACCACGCAAAAATATTCTGAAAATAAGTGCTCAAACTTTTAACTAGATGATCAGAGTAAAGGACGTGTTTACGTGTGTTAAGTAACAACAAAGGTGAAGTACAACGGTCAAATTACACCACTTTCATAAATTCAGATGCTACGCCATAAAGTTAATAAAATCAAGAACTGAGTTTGCACACAGTACTACTAGTTAAAGGAATAATTAGTGAAACTTCAACACTTGCATGCCCTAGATTGTACTGTTAACTTAAAAATTTTGTTTGATTTAGTGTAATTTGGTGGCGCGCCTGCTTATAAAATAAGTTGCACCTACCCTATATATTGCTGTCCCAAATTGAAACTTTTTGGGTCATTAGAAGACATATTGGGGGACACAATAACAATTTCAAAAATTTAAATTTATCCTTTTATTTTGTACACAATGTTAAAGATTACAATTTATGATCTTCACTACTTGTATGCGCCATAACACGAAGTATTGCGTATCAGCTGAAAGAGCTTTAAAAGAGCTTTAAAATGACACCACACTGAGCTCTCTAGGTCAATTAGGACAGAAGTTATGGCCGTTTCAATCTACCGCTGCACTTAAAAATTTGCGTAAAACTTAAAATTTTAAAGTCCTGTAACTCCTAAAATAATTAAGTTACAGACCTAAAACCTACTGGGAAAATTATTTCTTAGGATGTCCAATGAGCATGCCAAATTTCATCAGTTTTGGAGAGGGTCAAGAAAATAATCAAGCCTTACTGTGTTGATTTCAGGCGGAATGACCCTTACACATAAAATTATAGCCAGTTAGTTCTACAGCACCTTCCATAATTGGTGGCCACAGCTTTTTTTTATATTTAGTTGGGAGACAATTGGAAGCCTTTCTCAGGGCTTGTACCAAGTTAAGTGACCTAGCAGATAAGAAAAAAGTGACCAAAAAAAAAGGAAAAAAAATCCCACATCCACCCTTGATTTTCCTATTTTTTTTTTACATGTTACTAAAAGGAATAATCTTTTACTTTAGAAATAATGAAAAACTTGGTGACCGTATAAGCAAGATATTTGCAATTCAGGTCTACTTTTTTGCAGCTTTTTTTTTCGAACAATTTGCTTATCAATTTTGACTTTGTGTGGAGCATGTTCACTCAACGGCTTCAGTTTGCACCTTTTTTACCCCTTCAATCATAGCCTGGGGTAGAGCGATCTCCTAGATCCCTTTTCTTTGGCAAGCCTTGTATTTCTGCATCTAGAAGTGTGAGTGCACTATCCTGCTTTTCTTTCAACATTTTTCAAACATTTTTATCTTCAGTGATAGCCCTTTTCTTTCTCTATTGCCTCAGACTTTGTTCTACAGCGTTTTCCCTTGCTTACTCTTTTCATTTCAGCCTTTTCTCTTGTTTTCTTAATAAGACAAGACCAGTTTCTTGAATGCATTAGTCAGCACTCTAAGTCACACCACGTTGTCTTGGCGTGTAATAGCTTTGTGAGCAGTACGTACCGTTTTCAAAAGATTAGTAATGATGGGTACCAAATTGGGTATTTCGGTAGCTCAGCAATCCACATTTCGCTATCATCAATGCATTCAATGTCCATTCAGACATTGATGCTATCATGTGTTAATGTTCTGCTTGACGAGAATCCTCGCTCTACATTTGCATTGACATGAGAGAGAGAGGGCAGCTTTAATTAGTTTTTGAAACAGACGAGTACTTAGGCCCAGTACCAGTGAAGTTGCTTAACTTTATGAATTGGTGCTAGTAGGCATCAATTCACTGGCTTTTGGAATCTTTTGTTGCAGTAACCTCCACTCATCCAAAAGCAAGTACCAGTTTGCACCTTTCATTGCATTAATTTGCAGAATTTAACAAATTTGTCCCCAAACAGTACTAAAGTGACCAACCTTTAAAAAAGTGAATTGGTTCAAGCCCTGCTTTCACTAAAATGGGTTTGCACCAGCTCACAAAATTCAAGCACATTCAGACTTCTCCAAGCCTAATTCTAAGACTAGCAGTTTTTTCAAGGCACTTTTTAAAAATCAACAAATTCACTCCAAGCAACTGCTCATAAGTTGGGCTTAATTTTACTGTCAAGAGCCAACATAAACACTATTTTAATCTGGACTAAAACAGCATATGGGAGAAAAACAAGGGTGAAGAGGAAGCCAGTGGATAAAAGTGGTTTTTTCCCTTTAGGTCAGTTGCCTTGGCTCATAATTTTTTGTTTCTATAGGACGATTGTCCTATAAAACTTAAAAAAAAAAATTTTTTTATATTGTTGGATTCCAAATACAGTTCAACGTAGTTGTGGTACCATACGTCCCCGAATTAAAATCATGGTCCTAAATTCGAAACATGCTTTTGAAACATGTTCTCTGTGCCTATAAACTAACATTTTGATTTTAAAACTTGTGATCTAAGGTACCGATCGATCAAATCCATGAGATCTACATCTTTTCAACCATATTTTAAACATAATTAAGAACCTAATTTGGTTTGCCAATCTTACTTGAATTTGATATATGGCTTTTAATTGGCATTTTAATTGAACAGATGTCAGAAAATGTAATAGATTAATTTTATGAACCTACATCATTGTGCCAGACATCGTTAGGCCCTATCAAAAATGGAGTTTAAAATTTCTATGGGCCACCTACCTTATTGATACTAAAATTTCTGGAAGTAGGGTGCAGCAATTGATCATAAAATCCCAACACAAAATGGTGATTATTGCAGCAGAATACATTAATAGTTGTTGCTGTCTGTTAATGGATGTCAAGATTTTAATATTAGCTTGTTTGCGTGTTAAGACTAGTTTCAGTGCTGCTTGTAGCGCAGGGCTGGGATCGGTTACACGGTTAACCGGAAACAGTTTCACGTTCGGTTACACAGATTATAAAAGCCATATCCGAAAAACATTTGCTGCGTGCACCATTCAAAACCCACGGTGAACGAGCCAAAAAATAGCCAAGTTTGATCATTTAGGCCTACTAATCCAAACCCTCAAAATAAGTGAAAGTAAAAAACTGGGGTGGGTAGGGGGCAGCTTATTTACAAATAATCCGCATGGGCTTGTTGTCCCATCGAAGCTGCTTACTTTCTTCAAAACAAACTGCTGATCGCCAGCACGTACACGAGGCAGTTAAAGACAAGCTGGCCAGCATCTGCCCTCCCCGCGTCATGGAGAAGTGAACTAGTCTATACCTAGCGCGAATGGCAGGGAAGCGGAGTCTAACACGTAAACAAAATGCGTTGCTACCCGAAAATGCAAACATGCTAATTTTTCTGGCTCATAATTTGAAATGAATGGAACATTAACGAATATGTTAAATTTTGTTAGTTTTGTTTTTGGCTTACGTTGTCGTAATAGGCCTAAGCCATCTTGTAGAAATTTAAAGCTCATAAGTCAAAATTCTTGATAAGTAAATACTTAAATTTATTCCAAAATGCAACATGTAGTCAATATTTGTGCTTATCTTACCAAGGCCTAAATCCTATTTCTTTTTCAGCTTTGTTAATGCATTACACAGGGGTGAAATTTTTTTGGCTGTATTTTTTGCTGAAAACGGAAAAACGGTTTTTGTGTAACAGACCAGAAAAAAAACCGGTTAAACGGATAACTAAAAAACCGGAAAGTACCAGCCCTAAGCATGAGTAGCCATCTTGGACCCTGCGCGTTTGGAATCCCAGGGCAAGCCTGTATACTATCATTCCACTCGACCTTGGTGCTGGTGTTCGGTGGTATACCAGTTCTCACGGGTGTACCATGGTTTGTTTTAATGAAAAAGGCCCTAAAATTATAATAGTTCATTCAGTCCTTATGCTGGAGGGCTCAAAGCAGTGTAATCAGGTAAAGATCAACAATGGTAAGGAGGGCTACGTAACGATTCCATTTCCAACCTTAATTACTTTGATTAGGCTACTTAAAAAATACTGCTGATACCAGAGGTACCAAAGGAAATACCGGCAAATTTTAACCATAAAAATAACAAGTATCGTGGTACCTAGGCTGGTACCGGTACCGGCACAAAAATTCCGGGTACTGCCCAACACTACTTGCTGCAAGCAATATATCCGCACAGCAAAAATCTTAGGCATGCAAATCTTTGCCGAGATGCTTGTGTGCATACGGACAGTAAAGATTTTCACTAGTGCTTTCACATAAAATCGAGAATTATTCCTGTTACCAAATAATATTGTAGGGCGAGAAAGTAATGTATTTTAAACTTAATTTTTAAAAAAAATTAACCAATACATATATATTAAAAGTATATCAGTGAAGAGAGCCAGTTGAACTGAACAAGCAAAGTACTAACAAAAAAAATACACAACATCCGAGTTGCTGTTGTCATAACTGCAATAACAAGACGTGTATGCAAAATCTTCCGAATCCTGGTATCGAGGATACCCGACAAAACTCTTCAGACAAAATCCAACAACTCCCTTAATTTTTTGTACATTTTACATGTTAGATCTTGCATGTATGGTACTAGATACAGTTTCTGTACTGCCAAATACCACAAATAAGTAAATTTCTTGTAGGCTAGTCCTAATTTTTTTAATTTTCATACTTTTGAGCTAACATTAATTACCATTCTGCAGTTTTTTTTCACCTAATACCAAGAGGCCATAATAAAACAAGTTAATTTAACATAATGTTAAATTAAGTTTCTTAAGTATGCATTGGGACAGTACGTTTTGATAATCCCTGCTTATCCTTCCTCAGCTGGAGGGCAGAAAAAAAATACAAGGTCCAGTGGAGATCCAGAATTCCGGTCGGTCAACCAACATATTTTTGACTCCACAAAGTTGCTAGACAAAAAAAAACATTCTCCTCTTTCTCCCTTTCTTTACTTAGCGCTTTTAATGCATTTTTACCCCCCCCCCCCCCCACCAAATAAATTTCCAAAAATAGCATTACTGTTTGTTGAATGCACGCTGAAGCCAGAAATGACAACAGAGCTAATGAAAATAAAGCTACTTGATCTCGACCCTGTACTTTTCTTCTGCTTGGGGAGCTTAAAGCTATTTCCAAAACCCAGAGACACCGTATTTTTTTCCTGTAAAACGCATGACGCCCCTCCCCAGTTATTTCGATAAATGGCACAGGCGCCCTTTCCTACCCAGTCCGACTCAGCATCACATTACTTTTTTCACATCAGGTTTGAAGTAGGGCGCATACCATTCCAGAGTTGTTTTTTTACTTTCTGGTGGTAGTTTAAGTATTTGATAACTGGTAAAATACAAAATCACTGCTATTTCAGGTTCACTTAAAAGACGTGGTCTTGTATACAAGTCACAGTATTATGTTCGGATTCAAGTGATCTAGTTAGTGCTGTCTGGATGTTGAAGGTAATAATAGATTTAAAATTTTCACCAAAATTTATGTTTCCAAATAAATTATTGCCCTTTAAAATAGGGATGCACCAGACGTCCACAATGCATCACAGACAGGCCTGCGGCACTAATAGCGCCTAATACATGCATAATTGATAAAATTGATCACAGATTGAAAACCATTCGCAAATACCCTGCCACCATCTAGCGGTAATGATATTAACCTGTACGGCTTGCTCCCAGGTGCACGAGGATGCACCAAATTGTCACCTAATTATAGAAAGCTCGTGGCTAGTTTCGTAAAAAGAAATGACACTGCAGTCCTTCGCTTGATTTGATGCAAGTTAAGTGCTAGATACTCTAGATGTTGCCAGATTCTGCCTACTTTCAATCGGCGATAGTGCCAATTTTTAATAAAATTAAACCACACTTGAGCAGAGATGGACCAATGTTGGCATCGGTTTTAGGCAGATGTTAACATCGGAAATGCACAATTTTAGGCCTACAGAAATCTTTCTGTCCATTAGCTTTGATTTCTGTCCTCCCCTGGTTCTGAGGGGTGCTAACTAGAAATGATGGGACTTAAAAAATGTTGGCTCGTCGGTTTTTTGTGGACCACCCTGTATCACTAAAACATCAGACCATAACAGGACGGTCTGATGTCACATCAGACCATGCGTTAAACATTGGAATCTGCATTTTAGCATATCGGTGCATCTGTACTTTTGAAAACACCAATGAAGCTAGTTTTTTTTTTGTTGGCACTAAGTTAACGAATACGAAAATATCTAACCTTGCAAGATAATATATTTCCAAAGGCGGAGAACGTGTCATACATAGCTTTGTTGTCAATGGTTTTATCCAAATTCTTGATGAAAATGTTTCCAACTCCTGATCGACGAAGAGATGGATCACGCTGAGACCACATGATGCGAATTGGGCGGCCTTTCAGCAAATCGAAATTCATGGTATCCAGGGCACGCTCAGCTGAAAATAAAAACGACATGTAAGGAAAGTCGACCACAGTTCACTTCAGTGATGTAGGCCTACACCAATAATTTCATACAGGTAATTAGCAAACTTAAAACGAATGCATCAGTATTTTGATTATTTTTGCTGGTATAATTGACTTAATAGACATACTAAGTCTTATCTTCAGGCATTTAGTCCGCTTGTTTACAAAATTACTTTGTTCAGCGAACAATAGCTGGATGGGTGACTAGGTTTCGACCAACCCTCTCGAATGTCATTTCAGTTGCAGTCGCCACTTGGCCAGTAGACCTTAAAAAGTACTCGCCATTCCAGAATTTCTACTCTCTACATACCAAAAACATCTTGCACAATGCGTGGTTTCTCTAATTTATGCATTCATATAGAGTTGTACAATTTTCTTTTACCCCAATACTGTTGCAGAAAAGGCTGTCGTATAGCCATTGTAAACCTGAGCATAACGCCGCAAACCGTTCGTCTCTACTTGTACGGTCCCAAGTTATCGCTATTTGAGCACAATTTTCTATTGCTAATTGCCGTTTTGGCAAGTAGGGCTAAATTCCAAGTCACCAACGATTGATTTTAATTCGCCAAATGGAGAGTGGCAACCAACATTAGAGAGGGTTGCAACCAATGATTGTAGCTAGAGTGCACTCCTTACTTGAACAATGTAAAAACTACCCTGGAGGCTTGCTGGTTTTGCTTCTTTTTACATAGCTGTTGTGAGTGGTCTCAACGATTTGAATTTGACGACATGTGTAGCGTCCCACACTTAAGCAGTGCAATCTTCTCCAATGTCACTCACCATTTGGCGAATGGAAAGCAACAGTTTGGCAACTTGCAATTTTGCCTCACTGGGCAAACCAGCGACTATCTCTGGAACAAATCGGTTAAAAAGAATGTCTTGCGACGTTATGCTTAAAATGCTCGTTATAGGCTATAACGGCTACTTCTGCATTAATACCAATTTGGTACGAGTAGTTGTGAAATGACAAGTGCTTCTAAGGTCTACTGGCCAAGTGGTTGACTGCAACTAGATTGACAAGTTGAGAAGTTGATACAATGCATTAGTGCCACTCCACATAGAAAGGCGTTTGCAGAAATCCTTTCACACAACCATCTACAATGTCGGTCGCCACTCACAGTTGGCCACTTGAATTAGTTCTACTCGCCAAAACGTCGACTAGCAATAGAGAATGCTACTTAAATAGCTCAGATTTATAAGGGTTATACAACATTTTTCTGCAATAACACTTAACGTTGATGAATCGAAAGATCGGCAACCGCCGTTTACAGTGGCTTATTGTCAACATCATAAAGAATTACACTAGCCTACCATCAATGGGAAAATTCCACTAGTTCAACAAGAACCGCCACAAGTTCCCTCTAAATTGTCCGTGAAGTTTTAAGGCCGTTCACCTTCATCATAACAGTACGCAACGAAGCACAATTAAAAAAACGAATATTAGGCTACAATTCTTCTTCATGACGGTTAATGAAAATTTTACAACATCCTAAATGCACAATTAGAAAACCCAAACCGGGCATCATTTACTTGGTACGTGTCAGTGGAAATTGCGCAATTGCAAAAGATTTCTAAGGTCTACTAGCAAGTGCCAACTGCTAGGCTACAGACATATTTGAGGGGGTTGCTTTCGCACCAGAAATTGGATGCTGGGGTTAGTATTGTCAAGGCGCTGAGTAGCCTATTCATTAGAACTGCACCATTCCTGGCATGAGCCACTCCTATAGCCAGCGACTCCAGGTTCTTCGATGAAGGGATGAAAGTTACTCTTGGTTGAAAAAGAAAAAGGAGGAAAGCAGATTTTAATGATTTTATTTACGAGCTTATGAAATTTTCAGAAACCGGGATAGATTAAACTTTTACCTTCCATTTCTGTAACTCCTTTCAGTGTTTGCACCCCCACCCCTTTTTTGTATTCGGGTTGCTAATTGTCACCAAACCTTGTTCTCCCTCCCCCCATGCATTCGGAGTTTGATTTTCTGGCAGTGTGTTGCCAGCAGTTGTGATCAGTAAAGGTTTTCTGCGCCTCCCCCCTCACTCTTCCTAACGCGAAGCGCCGTCGAGTAGAGTCCAAGGGACCACACAGGGAAATGATTATGAAGCTCTTAAGTTAAATATTTTCATCAATCAAAAAAGAAAGTTAGAGCTCAAAGCGATCAGATACTGCGGTAGTTCTAACTTTTAAGTTAAATGCAGTTGAATTGAAGATTTATATTAAGAAACTAAGCTGATCTGGTTGAATGAATACCAACCATGTATATGTTACTGGGACCTGTATTCCGTACCCCCTCTCCATAAGAGGTTGCCTCAGCCGTCAGCTTAGGAATTGGAACTAAACGTTTCACGGCAATCGGGTCACAAAAACAAGGGATAATTCCCCCCGCCCCCATTTTTTGGTTGGTTTAGGGCGGGGATTATTTTGTCCCCGTCGTGGGACAAGTTGCCTTTCCAATACCACACTTATACACGAAAACGAACGACGGCACGTCGTATCGTTAACAGAAGATAATTTCACAAATGGTTCATCTGCGATGTGCTTAAGCATAACTTTCATCAAACCTACTACGCTAACAAAATTCAAGGCCATTTCAAGGCTCTTACAAAAAAAAAAAAGAAAATTAATTTTCAAGGCTTTTCAAGCCTTGAATTGTTGGTTTCGAAATTTAAGGCTTTCAAGGAATTTAAGGCCGTGTACGAATCCTGCGGAGAAGAGTGCGGCGTAAGGTAGGCCTCAGGCGGGAATACACAAAGGATTTGAATGATAATTGCGGGAAGAAGCAAAAGCAAACTGAGACCTTCGGTCGCTGGAGGAAAAGAGATGGCTGCTCTTTGTGCCCTTGTAGGAGGGTCTGCACTTACACATGCGCAGATGGGTTGTCGAGCTGGGGAACTCCTTTAAACAGTGAAAAAAAAAAACTACAGGGAACAAGATGCATTACAGGAACTGAACAAAAATTTACAGCGAGTAGATCTTTTCGAAATGGCAACTAGAAATTAGTTTTGGATAGGGTATGTATTAGCATTAGGTAAATACCAGGCATGAGGGAAACGTTTTTATTACTTCCCCTTTACAAAAGTTTAATAGATAAGGATATACAGGGTTCGTACACCAGAAACGAAACCATTTTCAAAGCTATTCAAGGCCAACTCGAAGCCAATTTCAAGGCCGTTTTGCACACCAAATTGTTTTAAAATTACCTTAAAATAAATTCAGTCTATTTGTTAGATTCTAAAATTGAATAAACATCCATTTTAAAAGTTATTTATTTTGCCTCCATCGCAGGATAAGTTGCCTTTCCAATACTACACTAATACGTGAATACGAACGAACGCACGTCGTATCATTAGCAGAAGATAAGCATTAGGCCGACGATCATTACTTATGAATTTAAGCATAAATTAACTGTATTTCATCATAGTACGTTAAAATTCAAGGCTCTTACAAAAAATAAGCCAATTTTCAAAGCTTTTCAAAGCCTTGAATTTTTGGTTTTTAAATTTAAGGATTTCAAAGGAATTCTAGGCCGTATACAAACCCTGGCTATAACCACTCTATACTTGGTTTCAAATAAATTACACATTAACGATACTACCATTATTTAACTATCATTGACATTGTAGGTTATGCCAAAGTTACATCAGCAAATAAAGGTAGATTGTTCTGCATTGCAGACGTTTTGAATTGGATTTAGCTTGCTTGCATCTTCAGCGGCTGTTTAACGCTAATATGAAGATATTACGCAGGGTTCGTGGCAAATATCAAGCAATAAATTTTAATCGCTTGACGCGATATTTTAAGGCCCAAGGAAGCTAGCTGCCACCTCCATTCAGATACTGAAACCGAAACTACAACTTAAACAGGGGAGTTCCTACTTTAACTGCCAAACTGATAGAGATCAAAGGCACTGCTGTTGCAGCTGAAGCATATCTGATTCTTCCTATTTGTTACACAATAAAAGTTATACAACACAGCTTATCACCTTCATATATTTCGAAATCTTTTCAGCTATTTTAGAATATCATGAAAATATTATCAAGATTCTGAAAATCACAGGCTCATTTTACTCTGGTTAAAGAAATCGTGAAAAAGAGGACAAACGCTATGCCAGAAAAGAAACAGCCAAAAACAATTCAATTGTTTTTGGTTGTTTCTTTTCTGGCATAGCGTTTGTCCTTTTTCACGAATATTATCAAGAATGACAAAATCATTTTTTTTTTATACTTGACATACTGATATTGCTTCATTGAAATGCCACTTGAGAAAAATGGTCCTAGTAGACTCCATACCAACCCTGCTGTGTGCAAGTTAAGGAGACAATGCCTGTTCAGTTTTTACTTGTAAACCGAAAGCGAATTGGACGTTTTTTAAAAGCCGGTTTTCCTTTTTTAAAGCAGGTATGAATAAGTTAAAGGAAACTTTGCATACAGGTTTGCATCTTTGCAGGGATGTTTAACCATAAAGTAGTAGTCTTTTTTTAAATAAAATAATAGGTTTTCCTACGGATTTGTCCGAAATGGCAGTAGCAGACAATGGTGACTGCCACAACAACGTACGGGACGAATGTCGTCTCGTTGCGATTGCTCAATTGAACAACACTGTGCCGACGTTTGTAAAGCAAAGCATTAGCACCAAATATAACTACAGGTAAGTAGGCTTGTTAAATATTTCCCCAAACGTAGGCTTGTTAAATATTTCCCCAAACGTAACGTGGTTGTTTACATCTTTCGCGATCAGTAGGCACCTTGGTCAGCAGATTACAGATTGCTACTATATAGGCCTAATTCACTAGGAATGGTATATCGATCACTACGTTGACCTTGTTTTCAACTAAATGCCAATAAAAATTATAAGTACGTTTTCCGATAATTTTAAAAATAAAGCATTTTCAAAAAACAGTTAACTCCAACATTTTATGCAATTAGGGTGTGTTGGAAGTTAAGAGTTCCTGGAAAAACAAAACAGACGCACATGCGAAAACGTCAACATAAATTGCCCACTAACATTGCCCTCCACTGGTCTCATAGTTAACACTAATCTTGGACTAACTGCTCAAGATGGACGATTTACGCACGGCCGTCCGTAAGCTCTATTAGTATTCCAACCTTCTGCAGCTGCAACGGTAGCGCCAGTTTGAAATCCGTCGGTGGCATGTCACGCGAGTGACGAGAGTAAACTGGGGGAAAAAAAACCTTCGGCAATTGACAATCGTGCATGGGCAACATCCAAATTTGAAGAACTTGTGGTGTTTGTGTTTGATTCAAATCCAATTCTGTTAAAAGAAATGTAACCCATGGAAGAAGCTTCAGCCTAAGCAGCTGCTCGGCACACAAATCTCTACAACCATTTTAAAATTGAATGTTGGATTAAAAAAGCTCCACTTGTCTCTACAACTGTTTTAAAATTGAATGTTAGATTTAAAAAATATCCTTGGATCAGCGAGTTCTGATCAACCCTCACGAATGTGAATTGTGCGGCATTCGCCATTTGGCCAGTAGACATTAAAATGTACTCGCCATTGTCCATTACCTCCACGCCATGTAGAAACAATTTTAGCAGTTGTGCTACTGCTTAATGCTAAAATATTGCTTGCATTAATCTAAGCCTCCAATCAACTAAAGTGGCTAGCAACATTGTAGCACACTTGGTTGGAGAGCCCTTGTAATTCTGCACACAACGCCACAAACCGCTTGTTTTTAGCTAATACGGTTCTTTATGACAATTTAAGCATCAGGGTTTGTTAATCAGTCGCCATTTTGGCAAGTACATCTAAAAACCAAGTCGCCAACTGCTGATTTTTCCTCGCCGTTTGGCGAGTAGCGACCGACATTGAAGGTTGGTTCTGATCTATCTTAAAATGTCTTAATCTAACATTTTTTAAACAATTGATCAATTTTAATTATCATTATCAGTTGTTTTAGTAATGCTAAATAGTTTTGATCTCCCATGACGTAAGGTAGTGCTGCCAGTCGCCCAACAGTATCGGGCCATGTATGGCGGCTGTGGTAAGCAACCCGTCCATCGCGAAGAGTAGAGCTGTAACTAGCCAAAAACAAATCAAACAAGTGCTGAAAGCAGAATTATTACACGCTTAAGTAACCCTCACAAATGTCGGTCGATATTCATTTTTAATAGGCTACCAAACATTTTGCAACAAATTACTAAATTTCACAAGAGACTACCAGTATTGTAGAAAAGGCTATTAAAAATATAACCAGTGCAAAACAGGGAAACGGCCACAAACTTAAGTTAGTTACGGCTCCAGCCACTCATTTGCCAGTCACACCCTGTTGGGTTAGCCTTTTCCGCCAAGTAGGGATAAATTGGTCGGAAGTGAGTAGTAAGGCTGTACCGAACAGATTTTGGCAGATTTTGTGCTGATCGGCAAAATCAGTCCGGCGATCAAAAACCTACAGATTTTGATTTTTGCCAGGCGCTTGACAATAAATAAATTCTGTTTCACCGCATGTTTTGTTACTTTTTGTTTTAATTTAGGTTAGGCCTAGGCTATTAGGCTGAGGTTAATAACACATTTACTTTTATTTGGATTAAAAAAAAAAAAACGGTATTCCAATGTTTGCATTAGCCTACAAGTTTGTGTAAGCCAAAAAAAAATTGTTAAAAATCGGCAGTGATCGGTTCGGTTAAAACGGATCGGTACACCAATCAATTTATGGCTGATCGGATCGGAATCTGTTCAGCAGAAAAAATGCTGATCGGTACAGCCTTAGTGAGTGGTGACCACTGCAGAAGGTTGACAACCCTTTCCCACCATGAAGAAAGAAAAAAAGGCATCAACGAGAGAATGCGAGACTTCGCAAAAGCAGTCCTCAGCATATGGCTGCCGTAAAACAAATTTTGTACCTTGCATGGTCTATCTCCACTTTCCATGCCACTAGTGGCTCAGAAGAGGTTATGGAATATGCAATGCTTCGCCCTCACCAGCCAAATTGACTGGGAGCAAGTTAATTTATGATGCTGTAGCCTGGACTAGACTGCACATTATCAAGCAGCTCCATGGCCACAAGACAGTAATCATCCCGAAGGAGTTCGCTGTCAAGCATCAATAACAGCCTAAACGCAACCACGCAACCCTAAAACTACAGGCCAACCCTTCCGAATGTCAATCCAGTAGCAGTCGCCACTTGGCCAGTAGACCTTACAATGCACTCGCCATTTCACAATTTTTACTCGCCACATACCAAATACGTCTTGTATGATGAAAGATTTCTCTAATTTATGCATTAACAAAATTGTCCAATTTTCTTAAACTCCAGTATTAATGCAGAAAATCCAGTTATATAGCCCTTATAAAACCTGTGCATAACGCTGCAAACCGTTCGTCTCTAACCTATACGGTTTCAGAGATACCCCTTTTTTAGTGGCATGCTCTGTAGCTAGTCGCCGGTTTGGCGAGTAAGGCTAAATTCCAAGTCGCCAACTGTTGATTTCCACTCGCCAAATGGCGAGTGGCGACCGACATTGGGAAGGGTTGCTACAGGCGTACTGAACTTGGGTATCTGCTAACGGCTGGGGTAGAAAACCAGCCCCACTAGGTCTGAAGTAAAAATACCAAGGATTAATTTTGGATGGTAGCCAAGCCAGTAAGCGAGTAGTACTCATTAGAGGTAACAATTTTTTTTTACTACCAGCTTTTGCTAATGTAGACGGGCTGCAAAAGTCCACAAGTTTAACAGTAGTCGTCGAAAAAATAATTACGGCAAATTTTGCGATTTACCCCAATAAAGTATAAAGATTTAAAAATTACCGCAATAATCAGTGCGGCTGTTTGGACTACAACTAAAATAAGTAGTAGCCTATATTATTAACGTCCATCATGGCACACTTCACAGTAGGCCGTGTATTCTCTTCTGGTTGCCGATGGGGTCTTCCTCTCACAGGGGAGGAGGGAGG
>JAHWFP010222257.1:16244-42672 GCA_023313725.1 Lithobius niger | reverse complement strand
CTTGACTCCGTTATCTCACGTATCAGCACCCATCAGTGTGAAGTACAGGAAGTGCGACGAGTGTGAAGGTGTTACGCCCGATAAACTGTCCATCGAGGTGGTTGACGACTTACCATCCGATAAACTGTCCGTCAGTGCTGCAGACCCACCTTCCTCTCAAAGTGCTTCCAGTGAAAGTGCATGGGAAGATGTTGATGATGTGCGTCCGTGGGAGATCAAATCCTGTGACCCAGGGATGTTAAAGATCACTTTTCGCAAATCTCCAAGTTTCCGCTGTGTTAAAGGTGCTGCCACCACCAGTGTCGGTCGACCTAAGCGAAATGTGGAGAAGCCATTGCGATACAGACTTCTGCGCCTCCGTGAGTCAGAGTCGGGCGGCATTAAAGATCTGGCCTTTTTTGAAGTTCTAAATTCTGAGTGGTCGCCTGTGGCTTACTCTCATTGATAATTTCATCGCAACGAAACATGTATGATAATAATATATATAGACGATGCTCGAGGCATCCACCCACCCAAATTCCCCGGCGGCAGATGTTAAGTGGAAGAAGTACCACCATTATTACAGTTGTTTTTTGCCGCATGAGGGAGGAAACCGGAGTACCCGGAGAAAAACCTCGTGCAACGGGCGGGAAATAACCGGAGAAAAACCCGTACATATAAACTTCCCATCGCCAGGATCGAACCCGGGTCTGTACGAAGCCAGAGATGTACACTGGGACCAGAACGCCTATCGAATCTGACGCCCCAGTGCTCGCAGCTACCCGTGCACCCATGATGGCGACGTACTTCCATATTTTGTGAGTCAATTTGTTTTCGTGTATTCTTTGCAGTGACTTTAGGGGTATCTTGTCATTTTTGTGGAAACTTTCATAATGTTCTTGTGTGGGCTTTGAATGTGAAGTTTTGAACGTTACCGGAGTCTCCAGATTTGCTGTGTAGGCTATTGGGGTCTTGGCTTTCCACGACATTCGTTGTGAGCCTGAACTCGCTCGTGCGGGAGGGCAATTAATATTGACAAGAGTGAGATAGGTGGTTTGGGCCCCAAACCACCTATCTCACTCTTGATATTGAGTTGGTGTTGGGAAGTCCTTTGTATCTTGCCAAGTTGATGCACTGGAGTGGATTAGGGGGATGGGTCTTAGAAGTTTGGTCAATGGAAGCCGTAAATTGTGTAAGTGTAAACTTCAGTGAATTGTTTAGAGTTGTTTGATTATTTTCCAGGGACTTAATTTTTTCTCATTGCCCGGAGGTCAATGTTTGAGGGTGGGGAGCGTGTCACGAGTCTCATCAGGCCTTGGCTTACTCTCTCCTGCTCGCCGTGCGGCAGCAGCACTATTTTTTCGATGATTAAACTGCAGTTAATAAGAATCCGAATTCTGACTGAGTCTATTCGGCAGTCAGGTGACATCCTTGCACGTAACTGCAAGGTGTCAACCTGACAGTGGGTCACATGATCTGGTTTTAGTTACGAAATCGTGGCACTGCTGCAAGAAGTGTTGTTCCATTTTTAATTTACCGCTATTGTCTTTATATTGCTCGAAGATTCTACGGTGATGCATCTAGTAGGTTAGCAGGTGCCTTTAACACAAAAAAAAATCTCACTAGAATTCATTAACTAGCACTTATTTTCTTCCCATTGGCCATAAATCTCCACTCTAACTCCGTGGCAACCCAACCCATGTAACTTATAACACTGTTAAGGAGGAAGCTATTACCAAAAACGTGAGAATAGATACACAGGGTGTACCTAAAAGGTCTGGCCAAACTTTGATCAAAAGTAAGATTAAAAAGTCCTATAAACATGGATCCGGGAATGCATCCATTTTTCGTTAAAGCCCCCCCCCCCCCCAAGTTAGGAGTTTTTCCTTAACTTCCCACCTAATTTCTCCAGACAACTCTCATGTGGTGCCAATGCAATGCAATTTTACCTCCTGAAAACGTAATGCCGTACAGGTCTGTTACGAACGAGAGTGCGAGGTTCCCATGTCCACCACTGGTGACATCCCAGACCACCACAGGGATCGGACATTTGACTGGCCAATCCAACACCCACAAACTTTTCTTGCTCTACGGAATTTTAGGTTTGGACAGACCCATGTGGGGACTGTGTCTGCATCCCCGTCCCATTGTGTCACGTATGCTCCCATGCAGTGTGGAATTAACAGTGCCGATAGAACCGCAAGCAACCACAGACTTTGGACGTCACAGGAGCCTCCCTGTTTTGGCTCTATCGTTCCTGGCTGCAGGGTGCCAGATATTAAGAGGCGGCAAGCGTGCCTCACATTCATCATTGACGTTCATCTCGTCACTCGAGCTGAAGGTTCGGCAGATGCCCATCCTTATTCTTCTGGAACCGGGTTGTCTTGCACGAGTTCCGCAAAAGACTTATGTGGCACTGGAGCTAACCTAATGACCGCCGCAGACGAGTCCAAGCTCGACCACATATTCGGGCATACTTTCAGCCGTCACTTCCTAGCAATATGGCAGTCCCGCCACACAAAGGCATCCTTACACACTTGTGCATTATCTTTACCACAGAGTTCATTCCACATTTTGGCACCAAATGATATGATATATGCTCCTTGGACAATGCCACGATAATACTCCAAAAGGAATGCGGCTCACACAGATCAAGAACGAGTTAAACTTTATTCATTGAACGGCAGAATACAGACAACTGACGGCTACTTCACAACTCTCGCTTCCCATCTCTACCTAGCTTCATTCATACATCATTCCCTGCCTACTCGCAATGTGCTCCAGGGCCAGGCGTCATCATCAGAGTACTGTTACTAGATATCATGTTAATGTTTTAATTATTTTCTCCCTGGTTCTGTCTTCTAATGGTGTGTGTAGTTCGGGTCTCGCTTTGCAGACGAACTGCAATTTATTTCACTGCGTTTGCACATTGATTGTTTCACGGCGCGGAGACAGAATTACGGTTGTCGTTGATTACAGCTCCCTTTCCTTTAGGTCAGGATAGGACTCTGGTAGTTTCGGATAAACAGGTTACCATACCCCCAGTGTCCAATATTAGCGTCACACTGAAATTGGCAAACCTGTGGAGACAAGGGGATGTGTTACTCCAACGTAAAGGGGGCGCATATCACCCTGTAAAAATAATAGACGGAATCATGAAGGCAACCCTTCAACCGGGTTAGTAGAAGTAATGTTGAACAATAATGCACATAAACCTTGTACATTGAGAAAAGGAGTGGTGTTGGGTACAGTGTTGCCAATAATCGAATTGGAGATAATTGATACGCAATCAGAAGGCCAGAGGGCAGCTCAGAGGAGGAAAAAACCGTCCTCTTGACCTAACACAGTTAGATCTCGCCACTTAGATCATAAGACAAGAGAAACGATAGAAGGAATACTAGCTGGAAATCTGTAAAGCTTTGCACAAAATATGGAAGAAATTGGCTTAACTCATTTGACCCAGTGGCACTAAATTTACCGATTTGGCCCGTTGGATTCTCATAATTGCTGCCCCTGCTTCAATTACAGCATCAACGGTTATTCTATTCGGAAAAAGTAGTTGTTTCCCCAGCGTAACATACACCGGTCTTGCCGATTCCCGCTGATTCAACTTGGCTCTAATAGTTAGCATTATTGAAGCAATGGTGTTTCTTTGTAATTGTTAGAGCACATATCCGTTTCATTGTCGGCCGCACGCCCTTTTTCTTTGCTACCGTGGCAAGAATGAGCCCGCTCGCCCTCTTGCTGATTGTTGAAGCTTCGTTTGTTTCATCATGATCCCTCATCATCATCATTAAGTCTGCGCCTAAGCGAAATATATATCTAGACACACACTAGTGTGTCGCGCCAAGTTAGGCAACAAACATCACAACAAACATCACATCAATTCAATTGTCGAAGTTGTAAACCATTGTAGCGTGATGCCATAGCGTCAGTGTGTTATATCCTGAAGCATAGTTGGGCACATTTCAGGTACTTGGGGAAAAATAATAATGCAGTAGAAAAGCTCAAATTGTGTTGAAATCAAGAGCAATGCCCCACCTGACGAAAATTAACTCATGCAGGAATGCCATCAAAGCTGCTTTCAATGCAAAATCTGACCCTCAGTAACTTTGAAAATTTGTTACTACCTAGCTAGCATCCCCATGTTAAATCCATAGGAGGGACACTGTTACATCACTGTGGGGACATACCAAGGTATGGGCTATATACACCTTATATTTCAAGAAAGAGAGGTGAACAATTACTGGTGCACTCTGTATGAGCGTTAATCGCAGCTGCCTGTTTGGTCCCATGATTATCTTATGAATCATTCACACAAAGAATATTCGTCTTTCCTGACATCATTTTTATAGGTACGAGTCTCTCTTTTCACATGTAAGTTTATATCTTCAAAATTCATGCAGTTAATAGCAGCTTCATTAAAAATCAAAAGTGTTAGATTAGACAGTGGCAGATTGTACATCTACCTTTCAGCTCTCTGGTCTACGAACTTCCGCCCATCACCCAAGTAGGATGTCCTGGGTAAGGTTTCCTAATGGGGTAATTACGATTCCATTGTAATTTCCTTGTATCCAAATGACATGCTTTTCTAAGGAATTATTTTTATAAAGTTGTTACAAAGTTCAGTACTGGGTTGGCAGTGAGCACCTTCAACTTTATGTATGGTGTACATTGTCTTTTGATTGTGTATTACATAGGCTTTGAAGCAGTGACAAGCATCCGAGATATTGATTGTACATCCTCCGTTTCTCTGCTTATCTGGTAAGGCGTTTAAAATGGTATCCCTTACCACAATGTATATCCCAACCGCAAAAACGGTTCTGGGAGCAAGCTATTTGGCGCTTAGTACCCATAATTCAGTCGGAAGTGAAAAGTACAGTACTTCCACACAGTAATACAGCAAGTCCAACCTTAATTGAAAGACCACGTTTTTGCTCAAATCTAAAAACCACAGACACAAAGAATAATGTAAATTGGTTAGGGTTACCTGTAATTGCTGATTAATGTCACACTCGGCACCATGCTGGTCCATAGTGTACTCTCGTATTGCACTCTGAATCATTCTGTGATCGCTACATGAAACGTGTTAGCCGTAAGACGGTAATAACGGCTAAGAGAACAACTGCTCTGTCTATCTGGTGTATTCTTCCTTGAGTCTTGGATTGCTTTCTCCAACCCTTGTTGTGTTCGTACTACACTACGTCTAATTCTATCTCCGACAAGACAGCCTAGAAACTAAGTGGGAGAGATCGAAATGTGTTAGGTTGAGAGGACGGTTTTTTCTTCTCAGCTGAACTTCCCTCTGGCCTTCTGATTGTGTATCAGTTATCTCCACTTCCTTTATTGGCAGCACTGTACCCAACACAACGAAGGTTTATGTGCTTTATTGTTTAGCATTACTTGTACTAACCGGGTTGAAGGGGCATCCTCTCTATCCTTTTTACAGGGTGGTGTGTGCCCCCTTTATGTTGGAGTAATGCAGGCTCAGACTCTCTGTAGTGCCTTTATGCCATGGCACAGGCACCCTTTGGTTGCTACACTTCTGGCACTCCTTGGGTATTTTTTCCCTCCACTGAAGAAAAATGAGAGCCATTTTTCGGATTGTTTGCCGGCTGGTCACTATTAACCAAATGGCGATCCTTAAAATATAGAAGACGTTTCAAAAATGGACACTGGATCCAGAAATGACAACAGAATATTAAAACAAGCAAAAGCTTCCGGGACTCGACCCTGGACTTTGCATGGGGAGTTTATAACACTTCCTCAGACCACTTAGCGATGGTTGGAGGTCAGGCCTACATCACTATCAGATGTATAAGTAAATTTATATGGTAAGACCCCATGACACCCCTGTCACCTCTCCAAATGACACAGTCGCCTTTTTCTTGCCAGTCCAATATTAGCGTCACACTGAAATTGGCAAACCCGTGGAGACAAGGGGATGTGTTACTACAACGTAAAGGGGGCGCATATCACCCTGTAAAAATGATAGACGGGATCATGAAGGCCACCCTTCAACCCGGTTAGTACAAGTAATGTTGAACAATAACGCACATAAACCTAGTACATTGAGAGAAGGAGTGGTGTTGGGTACAGTGTTGCCAATAATCGAATTGGAGATAATTGATACGCAATCAGAAGGCCAGAAGGCAGCTCAGAGGAGGAAAAAACCGTCCTCTTGACCTAACACAGTTAGATCTCGCCACTTAGATCATAAGACAAGAAAAACGATAGAAGGAATACTAGCTGGAAATCTGTAAAGCTTTGCACAAAATATGGAAGAAATTGGCTTCACTCATTTGACCCAGTGGCACGAAACTTACCGATTTGGCCCGTTGGTTCTCATATTTGCTGCCCCTGCTTCAATTACAGCATCAACGGTTATTCTTAAAAAGTAGTTGTTTTCCCAGCGTAACATACACCGGTCTTGCCGATACCCGCTGGCTCAACTTGGCTCTAATAGTTAGCATTATTGAAGCAATGGTGTTTCTTTGTAATTGTTAGAGCACATATCGGTTTCATTGTCGGCCGCACGCCCTTTTTCTTTGCTACCGTGGCAAGAATGAGCCCGCTCGCCCTCTTGCTGATTGTTGAAGCAAGACAAAGGATAAAAGGAATACTAGCTGGAAATCTGTAAAGCTTTGCACAAAATATGGAAGAAATTGGCTTAACTCATTTGGCCCAAATGTGCTTACTCCTAAACGATGGCATCCCCATGTACAAAAAGCTATATGCAGTGCATGAGGCCTTAGAGCATGTAATGCAAGAGTAGTTGTAAAACTTTGTAAATGCTGGCATTATATCTAAAACTGTCTCTAGATATAATGCACCTAATTTGCCCCCCCCCCCCCCAAAAAAAAAGTTAGTAATCTTGCATTTTATATTCACAAAAATTTTGGAAATATAAATTGGCAAAATTACTAACTTTTGATCAAGCTGTACCTCTACTAGGTATTTTTTAGAAGTGAATAAGGATTTCCTTAAGTGGGTAAGGATTTCTACTTACTGTTTTTAGATAATAAGTAAGCTTGACTGGCTTTGGGTTTCCAATATCCTCGTTGTGGATTTTATGAACCAAGGATAGAGTTAAAAGATTGATACACGCCACATATCCAAATGCATCTAACTATTCTGCCAGACATCATACCTTCTACTATATGTAATGGGGTACATACTGGGGTACATACTCTAACTGTTGGTATAGCCTGTGTGAGTCCGATTTCTCTCAGGTTGCCTTTCTAGTTTAAATCCCTTTCTGATCTGACTGCCCCTCTGACATTTTGAACAGCTGGTTGCCTTCACATTCACATTACGATGGTTTTTTGGACCTTCTGTCCTCCTGTTTGGGACCAACTGACTAGGGATGAGGTTCGATATACGTAACCCAATGTCCATTACGTTGCCCCTTCATCCAACATCCCTGTTGATTAGCTGGTTTCATAGGGTATTCTGCAGCGTAAAGAAATGACAAAAGTAACACTCGTTACTCTGAACCTGATGTAGTTTCTCCTCCATTCCCGATTCCCCTGGTGATGATCCTTCCTTACCCTTTCCTGGCTCCCATTATCCCCGTTGCCCCCCTTACCATATACCTTGATGGTGGGGCTCTCAATTCAGTGTTAGCTTTTATAATGGCATTTATTTGCTCAAGTTGCTTCTCTGTTTGTTTAGCCACCCCTTGTTTTACAACTAACTCAGCCTGAATCGCATTTACAGGTGCTTTATTACCCATCACACTAAGCGCAGCTTAAGTAAGAACAGCTGCCACAGACACGTCAACCATTAGAGTGAGTTCTTTTCACAAAAGGAGCCAGCAGATAGGCGGCTTAACTGACTTTACGAACTTAACTAGTATGTGCGTATCCTTAGTGGCTGTATGCACACCTTTTATTTCTCGACCGTGTTTTTCTATACGGGTTGCATATTCCTGTACTCCCACCTTTTCCCCTTGCTGCATGAGCATAAATGAGTACAGTTTAAGTGCCTAGGGCACTGGAGGTCTGAAACGTTCTTTAAGTAAATCCTTCATCTCAACAACAGTGTCTACTTTCTTAACTGTAAGGCTGTCTCGGACATAGGCCGCAGCAGACCCCTTTAACTTTGACATAAAGATCATTAGCTTAACAGCGTCTGTCCATGTTGCTCCTGCAAGAGTCGCTGTATTAGCTACACCCTCAAAGAATTCATCTAACCTGACTTTTTTCTCGTTCCCCGAGTAATTGGGTACGAATTGTAAAAATCCACTAAGTCCTGGAGCGGTCATTATTACTCATAATCTGAACAAATGTATTCAATGCCAACAACCTTACCTGGATGCCTCTGTTGTTTCGCCTCAACAAGTTACTTTTACTCAAACCAAGTACGACTCGCTCAAGAATAGCTCAAAAGAAATTCCTTTTGACAGCTACCAGATGAGTGGTGCAAACAAGTGCTTGTCTTTTACACGTTTAAACAATATTGTCTGCAAATGAAATTTAACGTTGATCTAACCCACTGTTATTGTTTTAGTGGATTGGATTTAGTCAGGAAGTACCCTTTTTTTAATTTAAAGATTCACTACACAAGTTATTTATTAATTTTTTCCGTATTACCCCTAGCTCCTTCACCTATGTTACTATTTCTTGTGCTTCAGAATGTTGAATGTAATCTTGTTCGCAGCACCACTTGTCACATTGCTATTGGTAGCAAGGACGTATCAACCTATCAATGGATCTGCAGCGCTAGCTATTGTATAGTAAACAGAACTTTAATAGCAAATTTATTTGAATACGCAATGACGACACGCATTTGCGATATTACCCTGTACGGTTAGACTGTGTTAACAACCAAAAAGAAAACCGATCAAGTACCAATGCTGCTAGTGAATGGGGCTCAGTTTGTGACAGGGGTTACTAAGTCTTCTGCGCAAGAAAATAGTCAGTTCCAAGTTCACACATTTAATTTATTAAAAGTTAAGCCAAACAATCCTTCTCCTTCAATGTTACATGCTGTAGGTTAAAGTTGCTCTTTAAATGGAGGCAATGGCAATGTATCACGAAGTTGGTTTCAACTTAAGTTACAATTAATACTTGAATTAATAATTGTCTTAGCGCAACAGGATATTACTTCTTTTACTTTACAACAACAATTTACTTTAAAATCGTACTCGATACTTTAGCATTACACCAATTCACAATTTACAGTTTACTTTCAATTCATACTCCTAAGTTACATTAATTCGTTATTCGTTTACTTTACATATAAGGAATTTAATAAATGATTTCTTGTTTCAAGTTACTTTATCAAAGATTACTTATTTAGTTACTCAGCTCAAAACACCTTATTGCAACAGAAATATTTGTAATGGCTTATCGTCACATTTGATCTAAGCTGTTTTGGTACTTCCCTGCTGCGGAGCGTTGGCCTCTAAGCACAATGAATTGTAGCTCGTTGGATGGATTGAAATGGCTGCTCACAATATTAAACTTGAGCAAGTGATTACTTATAACTTTACAAGCTGCTCTGTCTACTTCAGAGACTAAAGCAAAGGGTCTTAGTGGCATATTAGTAGAGAGACAGCCTAGTGAACAGCTGTTCGTGAGAATGGTAAAAGATCTGATGATCAATGGATACTTTCCTGAGGGCAAACCAACCCTAGTAAGCAACAAGAACCCTTTGGACACGATGTGCTCCCAAGGTAAGTTTGTGCATAATTATAATTCATTGGGTTCATGGCACGATTTTGAATGTACCTTGGTACATGTAGGTATGTGAATGAGAAAATTGCTTACGCTTTTATCATTGGATGGGAGCGTAAATAGATTGGGGGTTCTGGATCAAGGCGCTACTTGTCATAATACAAGATACTTATCGCTATACAAAAATAAGTAAGGTAAGGCGTACAAAGTTATTTACTGGCTTTGATTTCTAAGGGTCACTATTTGATTCTACATAAAATAAATAATACATGAACATGTAATGGTTTCAAGAAGAAAATATGTTTTTTTTTCACGTAGGAATAGCGGTCTTTCGTAAGGAAATGTATACAAAAATAATCGTTTAGGTAGAAGCTTCAACCTTCTTTTTTGTTTTGGCTGACACAATCTTCCCCTACCACCTCTCCATGGTTTCTTTACGCCTCTGGGTAGGATACGACACAGTTTGAGGCAAGAAAAAGTTGACATTCTTATTATTGCCAAAGTGCTTTTTGCTTGCTTCTCTGAAAATGACTGTTTCTAGTTGAAATAGAATAACACGTTTTGAAAATACAATAATGCAATAGTCTGTACACTAAATTATTTTACACTATTTGTACTATTAATTAGCACGGCCGGCAGGCAGTGCTTATTAGGGTTCGTTTGCGCACGAGAAGTTTTCAAAAAACAGGCCCGGAGGCGGAGGAGCAAGTAACAATATGAAAATGTTACATGTTACAATGGTGCAATAAAGGCGTGATGCGCACAAGATCGGGTAACAGATCACTCGAACAAGATGCAACAATTCTCAGACACGGGGAAAGTAACATTGTCGTGGTAGCTTCGGGCTATGGTACTGATGTGTCTTCAGTGGATTGTAGTATCAGTTCCTGGAGGTGTTAAGATGCTCTCTTTTGTGTAGTTATTTTTAGGGTGGGCGCATGGCCTAGGACCGAGGCCCCAATAAAGTATATTGGATTGGATTGGCTGTATTGAGAACCAAAATGAAATGGTTTTGGTTTTCATTTTAATCTTTTAGTTTTAAACCATAGGACGCAAAGTCAACATGACTGAATGAATTATTTACTTCTTCAATGCAGGCTTCGGGAAGCTAGTTGAATTGTTTCCACGATTGTTTGCCGTAATACTGCATCTACTTGCAACAATGCAGAATCAATCGTTTTTTGCTCAGTTATTATTGGTGAAGAGGTGGTGAAATCAGCATAAAAACACAAGTATTATTAAACAGTGTCTTTGTAGAATAAGTCTCTGCACGATGTGTTAACCCTTCCGCGTGATTATATAGTTCTTTTGGGGGTGCTGGAGGTGTTCTTTTTACTTGAGAGTTGTATTAGTGTCTATTTTATTAAAATAGAGTTCTTTTATTACTCCATTCTGCATAATTACAGTGGTATTTCTTATATAATGAGCGTTTCTTTTGTGTGCTTGAACAAGAATGGGTTGTAGGTTCGGTTTTGGCAAACGTTATTAATGTTTTATAAGTCCTTAAAATCAGATTAGACGCGGAGAAGACCACACTGTCCCGGTCGTGTATAGTGCTTGGTGATCGGCTGGATATTGGTAGTTTCAAGTCGTGCTCAAAGACTCCGATTTTGTGCATGACAGATCGACGGCGTATTTTATTTTTGTGTATTAGAAATATTTGATAGTAACTGGTTCCTTTGTACTTTCTGCTTTTTGTGTTGGCATTTAATTTTTTTTTAAAATTGTTGTCAAATAAAAACGTCTAGGCCAAAAACTGCCTAATTTTTGCATTTTCAGCAATTCACAACAAGTAATTTTCTTAATTTCGGCCAAGTCTCATCTATCTCATCATGTAAGCTGTCAGTGATTCCAATCTTGACTGCATGGCGAAAGGGAGAGCGAACCGTTTTTTAGGTTTGCAGAATAAAGTCAGTCATGCATCTTCAACAATTAAATAACAACTTCGACATAATCTATTTTACAGGTTGATAAACATATGTTTTCAGCAATACCAGGAGAAAATAAATGCTATACATGTCCGTAGGACGTAGGAGTATCCATGTTGTAACTGTTGCTTTGTATTCAACCGTTTGCACAAGGCCATGTGGGAGAAAACCAGCAACTTTCAATTCCTGACTCCAAACCAGTTGATTTAACATCGCCAACATCTTATTTTACCAAAGCAATGCTTAAGAGCTTTATCTTTCTGGCACGTGCGAGTAGTAGCATAGAGTCGAGAGGCAAGACACAGTTTCTACTTCAGTCGGCTTCACACGATAAGCAAACAGCCTTCCTCATTTTAGTGTTCATTTAAATGCAAGTTTTTGCGGACTGATACATGCTTGGACGATTTGCAGCACAAGAGATATTTTACAGACATATTTATTAGTAAGAATTTATAGGGTTGGGGAGGATAATTTGTGACTAGACCCCTTCTGAAACATCTTAGATTCATTCCTATTAGTTGTGTCTAAGTTTATAGAGGGTGCATGAGTTTTATGTCGGAATTTCTACTCAGTTTTCAGCGTAAAATTAAACTAAACTAAACGAAACTAGCTTGTATTTAATTATTATTTAGTTTAGCTTAGTTGTAATTTAGTTTACTTTAGATTTGCGCTGAAAAATGAGCTAAAATTGCCAGACGGAACGCGTGGCGCACTCTGAAAACTCGGACGGAACTAATAGGGATGAATGTTAACACTTTTCAATAGGGACTTTTAGAGTTCCAAATTCTACTCCCCAACCACATAAATTCTTGTTGTTAGGTAAAAACCCACAGGATACTTTTTAATGTTCGTTTTCGGCAAAATTAAAAACAAGTCGATAAGATATTCCGAGGAGCGTCATGAAGGAGAAGTCTCCAACACATTTCCACCCCATGTTCCACCGCTCATAGTGAGTCCTGACCCCATGCAGCCTATTGTCGAACTAGTGTCCGTTTTTAATTTTGGTATAGGGGACTTTCATATTCCGGTTGGGTACAAGGTCACGTATTTATCTCATACCCTTTCCTATGTTTGTTGTCTCTCCACTCATAAATTAGTATACTCTTACTCTCATGTTCAGTTCAGTTCAGTAGCACAACCACGATGACATTTTTATTGGGGGGGGGGGGGGGAGAGCAGCAGTCACAAATCAAACTCGTCTGTGGATATGTCCACATGGTTTTTTACAATCGTAATTTGCACACAAAATGAAAAGAATTAGCAGTAGAACTGGTGATTAACAAACCAGTTCTCAGTGGTCATCGTGGCTGTGCTGTGAGAGAGCTCATCTTGGTTGCTGGAGGTTTGCGGATCTGGTCGAACCCCTGGAAAGGGGACCTTGGCAAAGTCCCCGCCAGGACTACCGGCCAGGGTAGCATGAGAGGCTACCATGCTCCTTCAGCGGCTGCGGGATGTAATCTGGCTAATTCTGGACAATCTTTCGGCCCCGACGATGATCGGAGGTTTCCCGGGTCGAATCCCCGGGCTGGCACCTGTGGTTAGGGCTGGCACCTCCCTTTACCAGATTTCTTCTTCTCTAAAAAAATCTGGTAATGTTCAAAATTGAGCCAGTTCGGCCATACAAGCATTAATTGCTTCGGCTGACATAAGGCTCATCAAAAAAATATTAAAATATTATAAAAAAAAAAGTTTAAAGTTTAAAAGTTTAAGTTTAGAGTCGATTTGTTTTCTCTTGCGAATACAGCGATCAATATGGCTACTAATTGTCTAACACGTGTGAATAATTACCCCTCCTAAGAATACAATCCATAAACCCAAATGATTTCTGGGCCACGGTTCTAGGTTTTGATCAGATGCGATGGGATGGCATGGCGGCACACACCTCTCAATTAAAGACGAGCCCACTACGATTCTTCTATCAGTTTCATTTTTAAACTGTAAGTTAATTAGAACAATAGTGAACTGAATCAACATTAGGATATTCAGCACCGTTTGGCAGTGCCGACATTAGACTATATAAGCTTGTTATCCAGATATATCGTCTGTATCAGTGGAGACGCCTGCCTACGTCAGGGACCTAGAATAATTTAAGCGAACGCTCTATAGAGTTGCCAGCCATTGGTCAGTTGGTGGTGACGTCAGCAGCTGACGAAGGGCTACAGAGTTACCAACCATAGGTTCGTGGATGGATGATGTCAGTCGGCTGAAGAAAAAATAACGAACCTCGCTGCGAACAAAATCTTTGATCATTTCAAGTTGAGGATGTCCCCAACGGATTCGACCCATTTTCGAACTTAGACCTAGAAATGTGCCATAGAATATGTGTACAAATTTGACAGAATTCCGATAGTTCGTTAAAACGTTATAGCGTGAACACACAGACCGACAGACAGACATCCAGACAGACAAACCATTCACATAAGAGTCTAAATCGACTCTAATAATTACGTTACTATACGGAATTTAATTATTGAGAAATAAACATTTAGGGCTTGTAGTTATGATTTTTTTTTAAATATTAATTTAATCACCTTGCAGCTGATCGCTCCATCACGCACGTACCTTGAATCACACCTGGTCCACGAGTGTAGTAGATATTAAGCAAACTTTTGGATGATGTACCCTACTACTCTAACCACAGCCTAGTCTTGTAATGACTCCCATCATTCAGTACCTTGCACAAGAACTGCAAATCAATTACCTCAAGTATTAATTTGCCACATTTCCAGGACTCAATTTATTTAAAAATATTTATATTTATTTAAAAATCAAGCTGCAAACCAGATGAAGACTCCTGTACGATTTCTTACAGAAAATATTCTTCAAACGTCTTGTTATGTAGGAGAGCCATTTGAAAATTTTTGAAATGTAGTTCATTTGATATAGTTTGGTGTCCAACAATATCAAAGGTCGGAGTGGTTCGGCAACACATTACATCGACGGAATTGTACGCATTTTTATGGAAGATTTTCTAAAATTCAAGTAACATATCTTGTGGTAATCGTCACGAGGATGGTTCTTTTAAATCTGTGCCTTCGTCAGCATCGTAAGTGTATGTCAGATCAAGCTGAAAAAATAAATTCATCAATTACTAAGTGGTTCGCCCTTGTCAAATAAGGATTGACAAGATTTCACAGTAAAGCAGAGTACGTATATAAAGTTCCATAGGGACAAGGAGTAATTAACTTGAACTCAATATATTCTAGTATTTGATGGCACACATGAATAGCTTCATCATAGCAAGTACAGTAAATCTTCTATCTGTGGCCAGATTCTCAATTGTATATGGTCTTTAATTGTAGCCGGGTGTTTTCCCAATCACGAATTAGTAATAGCCGGTCTCTAATTGTAGCCTAGTCCCTAGTTGTAGCTGGATCAAAATGACTTTATTTTGAACAAATTCTATAAAACAGCACGTCCGTCAAATACAGATACTGTATCCAAATTAAAGAGTAATGCTAACGGTATTCATGTGACATTATTTGTTAATTTTAATGTAAGAATAATATTATACATGTATCGATACCGTAAATTTCCTTTCTAAATTTTGTAGTAGCTGGTCTCTAGTAGTTGTAACCGGGTCTCTAATTATAGCCGGGTTAAGAGGGCTCAATTTTTGGTTCAGGCCAATATCCCCGGCCAATATCCTCCGGATGCCAATATCCCCTCGGCCAATACCCTCCCAAAAAAATAACGCTAGCAACAAAATAAAGAAAAAAAACATAAAACAATTCACAATTTCTTGTCTTCGATTTATTTTATTTATATAATAACTGCTTTAAAATGAATTCAAATAATACAAAAAAAATACTATTTATCAAATTCCTTGTGCAGATCATACATGCACAGCCACTTAAATAGGGCAAAGTGAACAAAATTCATTCAGTGGCTCCAGTCCCACAAATCTAATTTCAAACTCAAAGATACAACCAATTCATTTGTTCAACACTCAACTAAAACAGGCCAAAACCATATATTTTGGAATAGAAATTTTGTTCCAAATACCAAATTATCGTACCCTTCTTAATCTTGAAACATTGTGCATTTCTATTCATTCCCCCAGGTGCACAACTATATCCAACCCAACACCAATTAATTAGGTTCAACGATTAGATTGAATCTTGGGATCGACCGGGTCCGGGTAAACACCCGACTCGGTACCGGGTAATGCTATTTTTGACCCGGCTCGGACTCGGTGAAAATTCGACCAAGTACGAACAGGGTAATCAATATTTGTTGAAAAAATTATTTTTATTTTCATAGTTTCATTTATACCTTCTGGATCCCCCTACAACTACTTGCACGCAATAGATTTTCATTAATGTGCAAACAAAAAATCAGATAAATTGCTTTAATAGTTTCGGAGAACCAATTTTTTTAATTACGGGCTGTAAACGAATAAAATTGAAAATCTCCGTATTGAGAAAACGCGTCCGTAAGTCGGCAATAGTTACGCTAAAAATAGTTTTTTCCACCTGATAAGCGATAGTGTGAAGGTTTTTAGGCTCCTTTTCCATTTTAGTTGTACATCGTAGCTGCTATTTTAATTTTTTAATGTTGTGAAACATCATCTTTCTCGTGATTTTCAACAACGAACTGAACTAAGTGCTTTCGTGAAATCCAAAGCGCGCCATGGCGGCCATTGTGAAATCGTTCGTCAACCAATGAGAGCGCGCCAAATCGGTCACGTGGTGCCAACTGGCCAATGAGATAACGTGATCTTCCAATTGCTTTGGAAAGGCAGGTTGAGATCGCCAGAAAGAGCCTCTTACATTCCATCTGATTGGCCAATGCCAAACGGGCATCGAGAAAATATGTTGAAAGGTCCGGATAGATGGGAAGTCCAGCTTTTCAATGAACCCAAGATGGCGGCGCCCAGTCAAATTGGTTCGATCACTACCGCTGTCGAAAATGAACAGTTTTTTGTTCTTGAACTACGGAAAAAGGAATGAACACCACTTTTTTGCAGTTTTTAGTGAGACTGCACTAAACTAAAGTGCTTTTTATAAAAGTATACACATCGTTAACAACGTTTTGTTTACAGAAATCGATGCACAACATATCGGGTAGCGAACTTCAGTTTTTCTCATGTCGATATTTTGGCCGAAAATCCCATTTTTCGACCCGCACTTCCCCATAAAAGTTTCGACGTATATATACGTCGTTACTCCACTTGGGCCACATCGTTGCTAAAAGGGTTAAAGCCAACAAAGGCCTATTGGGAGACAAAGTAACCAAAATGCATTTTATTTTTCATTTCATTTATTATTAAAAAATTTGGAACAAAGAATTGCTGGTCAATTTAATTTTTGACTTCACTTTAATTAATAACGTAAAGTTTATAATTAAAAAATTTGGAAGAAAGAATTACTGGTATTTTACAGTTTTTTAAAGTTGGGTTTCGTCCTTTTATTTGCTTTCGTTCATTATTATACTATGCGCAATACAAAACTGGACGAAAGCAAAATGAAAATGAGTGAAAGCAAAAAACGAACGAAAGCAAAGTAAAAAAAGCTGCATATTAAACATAAAGCAAAAATTAAAAATCTACGACCCGGATTTACTACCCGGACTCGGCTCGGTGGGTATTCATAATTACTCGGACTCGGCTCGGACTCGGTTTTTTGTTACCGATCGAACCCTAATTAAATCATTAAGAAAATTTAAAGTTGGCTATTTCTGACACCAGGCAAGCCTCAGCAATCCCGCATGAACACTGGACTCAGCTCGTAACTGGTATGCCAAAGCAGCACACTCGCAATTGGTACTAGCCACAAGCACACATCGAAGTCCCCACTAGCTTTTAAATTTTTACTTTTTTAGGTTCTGTGTTTTTATCATGTCCTAGCAAGTTCTGCCTTGTTAAGATGGATATTTTTCTTGTCACCTGACTCATGACTATCTTGCGTTACTTATAGTTTTTAATTTGGGATACTCATGATAATGGTTCTGAGATGAGCCGAAACGTCGAGTTTTAATGAATGTTGTGCTTTCTGGCTTTTAATGTATGCTTGTGCTTTCTGGCTTTTAATGTGTGTTTGTGCTTTCTGGCTTTTTATTGTATGCTTGTGCTTTCAGGCTTTTAATGTGTGTTTGTGCTTTCTGGCTTTTAATGTATGCTTCTGCTTTCTAGCTTTTAATGTATGTTTGTGCGTTCTGGCTTTTAATGTATGTTTGTGCTTTCTGGCTTTTAATGTATGTTTGTGCTTTCTGGCTTTTAATGTATGTTTGTGCTTTCTGGCTTTTACTTTGTAACATACTACGGTGGTTTTTAAGCTTAATCACATTCATATGACACTATGCCATTACTAAGGTCTTCTTTTCTGAGGTACATATATCCTTCATGTTTTCAAAGCTATTTTTCTGCCCCCCCCCCCCAAATCTTTTTGTTACTGTTGTTTTTAGGCAAAGTTTCAGCAATAAAATTTTTTCGGGGGGAAATTGGCCTGGGGATATTGGCTGGAATATTGGCCAGGAAGATATTGGCATAGAAACCGATTTTTAACCAGTAGCCAGGGCTACAAATAGAGTATTTATGCTATGTTAAAATAAAAATTTGACCAGTGCCAAGACTCGAACCAACATCAGAGTCTCTTCAGATCTATCTATGATTACACCTATGGTTTAGCCAACTCAGCTGTCCTGACATAAAACCTAGCATTTTAAATATTCCTCACAAGGTGAATGCATTTGTTTTTATAGTACAAGTTGATGAGTAAGTCTGTTCCTGTATAGACTTTAGTACTGTCGCATGATCGCAATCCTCGCATATGAAATCCATCAATCAAAACAATGCTCTTATAAAAGTTGCAACAACCGATTGCTGCCACTAGTTGCATTGCGTGAAATCGGTCTTTAATGTAATCAATGACGGGTCAGCTCATGTTAAACAACTATATATATTTGTGTGTATATATATATATATGCTGTGTATATTGTTTGGGTCTTTGCTTAAGTCTGATATTTACTTGGTTACTCCTACACAAAAGTTTAACGGTATCCATTGCTTGACCATGTGAAACCCGTACAATGATTATAGCTGGTTAAAGGGAGTCATCAGTGTTGTACTTCTATCTGCAACTCGCAATTCATTGCCTTATCTGACATCCTAAATGCAAACAGAACTTATAAGGTTTGTTATGAAGAAGATTTTACGCAATTTAAAGATGCTTTCCCATTTTAAACATTTGTTCAATTTTTGTGCCAATACAGGATGATGAATCATTTACTGGTCGTTCTCCTTCCTTCCATGTAAATAAAGAATTCACCGCTGTGACAACTAAAAAAAATATTTTCCTAATATTAAAGGTTTGCGCTTTTAGGAAGACACGTTAGAGACGAGCACTTACGAATTAGGTGGCAATCGTTATTTAGTTCGGACTAGACTTGAGAAAATAAAAGCCATCAACTTTTCGTTTTTAATGAATACTGCCAAAAGAGCAAACCTTTAACATCAATAAGAAAAAAAAAGTAAGGCAAGTAAAATTCCTATTTACTTCAGTGATTCAGTGGTTTCATAGTTAACATGGAAATCAAACAAAATATTAAGAGATGATTATGACCATTGTTTAAAATCTTTTTTTTTTATATGGTTTAGGAATGTCAAATGGGACCCAGTCTTGGTCTCATCTCGACTTTTCGTCCCCACATTTTGTCATCCTCACATTGTTTGTGTATGTAGCAACAGAATATATACAGTTGTACATATTGTTACATTTTTTTAGTGTTATTTTAATAGAAATGTCATTCGTACATATTTCGTAATTTGTTGTCAATGATACCAAGAATTTATAGGGTTGGGGAGGAGAATTTGTGACTGAGACCCCCTTGTGAAACGTCATAGATTCATCCCTATTAGTTCCGTCTAAGTTTATAGAGGTCGCCATGTGTTTTATGTGGGAATTTCTAATCAGTTTACAGCCAAATATTAAACTAAACGAAACTAGCTTGTATTTAATTATTATTTGGTTTAGCTTAGTTGTAATTTAGTTGACTTTAGAGTTCGGCTGAAAAATAAGCAAAAATTACCAAATGGCACATGTGACACCCTCTGAAAACTCAGAACAAATAGGAATGAATCTTACGTGTTTCAATAGGGACTTTTTGGAGTTACAAATTCTCCTCCCCAACCCTTTAATTCTTGATGGTCGTGCTCTTGATGGTATGTGCTTTTGAACTTTGGGCCATTTAATAAATTTAATAATAATTTTTTGAAAACGTCCATCTTTACAACAAGTTTTCTTGTTTCTTTTTTCTTCCTCATTACAAGTCGCCTAAAATGTATAGTATTTGTAATGGTTGGCATGCGAGAAGCAGAAAAACCAAACTGGGTGTTCAAGTCCCTGAAATCCTGTAAATTAAATAAGTAAACTAGATTACCTTGATTGGTGATGTGGTTTGACACGGCCGGCATATCGTCAAACCATGGCCGGTATTATCAGTGCTGCACTCGCATCTCTGACAAATTGGTGGTAGTGCTGATAAAGCAATTCGGCGAACAAGAACAAGTTTGAAATTTTTCCCTGCAGCAGCCTGACTATGAAACTCACTGGACCGGAAGAATGAACCATTAACTTCTTGAGCCAATGCAATGCATAAATCTCGTGGGAGAATGACCTGACTTCGAAGATCGGGTTCCCCCATTAATGTTTTTTGGGCAACATCTTTTCCTTTGTATATGGTGTATGCATCAACACCTAAAAGCAAAAAGAAAGTTGGATTTTTTAAGGAAAACTTAAAACTGTGCAATTCTAGCAACATATTTCACATATTAATGGGGTCTTTCCAGCTGATGTTTATCTTTTTTAATTTAATTGTAAAATCATATTTCAGACGGAGTACAAAATGCGGGGTGAATGTGATTTTATTTGCTGTACGAGGCCATTAGTTATGAACTGAATGTCGTGTGCAGGACTGACATATAACCTTGACGAGCTCATTATGTGGACTTTGGATTGTTTTCTGGACATGACAAAAAGTCAGTGGCGAAACTCGTTCATCGATACTTTAGAAACCAGGTCATAGTAGTTTCGTATAGGTTAACTACAGGGTTTTTTATCCTATTCATTGTTCTTTTAATTGTCTTGTGTTCAGCTAATCGAACTAGAACTTCAAGTCAATGAGATTACCACAGGGTGGGCAAATCAAGGTAGGATTGTTGATTTCAGGTCATGTCCCAAAAACGAGTGAGTATGAAGGAAAAGGTATCATGTATTTTAATGATGTATTTTGTTACCTGCCATAGATGATCTACTGTTTTTGCTCTTCCCACTATTACATGCAACAGGATGATGGAAGGCAACAAGAATATTGAAGGAAAAGACTGACGAAACATGTCTTTTGCTGGTGAATGACAATGGTTGGATAAGCTAACATTTTCTACTCGTTATACATTTCAGCAACCAACATTAACACAGCAACCACAACTAAGTATTGCTGAAAATCCTACACCACAACAATGCAACTAATACAATTAATGAAAAAACCGTGTGGTGTTATACTTGGAATTGTGGCAGACATTTTAATAAGAAGAAACAAACTTTCAAAGTTATGTTTTTGCAAACAACAATTAATGAAAGTTCTTGAAAAGATAACACATTCAAAGCAGGACCCTCGGGCAATGACGTGGCTTTATAGCAGGTTCCGTTGTGATAAAACGAAGGCCATCTCTTGTTAATACTACTTTGAGTGGAATTTACATTACTGTACTACAGGTTGTTTCAGGGGTTCAGACTTACATTTTTTCATTGTTTACATTTTGAATAATGCATCACTTGCTTCAACAGACTGCCACTTGCCCCACTGCAGCTGCTTATCTGAGCAAAATATAGATATTATTGATGGAATAAGTAACCCAGCTGCACAATCACCCTGGCCATCCAGTTCACGAAGTGCACTTAAGGATAACACTGAAAAAATCCACGAGAAAATTGGAAGAAATGTGCACGTATACCGAACTAAAGCAATTTTTAATAATATAATAATAAAGATAAAATTAATCACACAACTTGCAGATCAGGGTACCAAGTTCATAATATTTTGTATTTCCTCAGCAGAACTTTATCAGGATGTTAAAATATGAAGAGGATGATAGTTTAGGACTTTATCTATCACCTGTAATAGCTATACTTACCATCCTGTCACCTTCAAGAACCTCCTGATGAAGTACTCCTTAGGCAATACGAAGTAATAAAGACATGACACCCTGTCTACAAGTTGGCTGAGAATTTTTATTTTCAAGTATATTATGAGTGCATCACAATAAGATGTATGTTTTAACGCAATTCTGAATATGTTTATATAGCTGCTTTCTGCGCATCAATGCATTAGCTAGTTTTCAGTTGAAACAATCCAAAGTGTCGCAAGTCTTCCTTATGTTAACAATGCTTTTAAAATTTGCTTGTCTCCAGTAGTGAAAGGTACGACTAAGATTATTTATGTATCAATTTAGAACAGAATAAGCTACGTTACAATGTGGCTGCTGAAGTAGATTTACTAATAACGCAGACACGCAGTTTTCTACATTCCTACCAAGCGACGTAGAGAGAAACAGTGGGGCCCGAGACAGAAGCTTCGGCCAGCGGCCCTCTTCATGACCTTTTTTCTTTTTGCTCCCCATTACCCAGGTACGGGAGGAGGGGAGAACAAAATGTACCCCTTGCCCTCCCTCTCCACCGTACGGCCGTGTTCCTACCTATAATTTGTTTAGAAACTTGGGGCTTCACTTTCATCTTCACTTCTACGGGATTTAAATAATGAAGGATAATGCCCCGGTCCAGCAGTAGCTGTTGAACATCAGAGTATTTCACCTGTAAATAGACAAAACCTTAATTTTCAATGTCAGAGGTGCGCCCATAGCTCAACAGCTGTCTTTGTTCGTTTGCATTTTATATTGCTGTCAACAGTCAGATAATGGATAATGTTCAACTTAGTTTAGGTTCAGTAAATCAACATTGATGAAAGGCTGAAAGAAAAGTTCCCATAATGAAGTACCTCTTTCCACCACCAAAACAGAAAACTAGATATTAAGAGGGTATAGTTTCTTTTTGTTTGTCTAAATCAATCACAATCGAATTTTCGGTGACCCCCTCCCCCCACAAAAAAATAGTAGGCTTTTCATACATCTATTAACATTGTTTGCAGATGATTTCTTGTATCCAGATATAAGTAGAATTCTACACTGAATAGTTATCACTAGTTGTAAGGAAAACATGCTTCGTTTTTGACGAAACGGCAAGGTTGAGTTAAAAATGTTCTATAAAATGTAACATGCAATGTTAACATGGCTGAGTAATTTGTAAATGTAAATTGTACATTTGTAAATTGTAAATTTGTAAATTGTACATTTGTAAATTGTAAATTGTAAATTTGTAAATTGTAAATGTAACATGGGTTCCTTAAACTCACTTTGTATCGAGTTTCATACAGTAATATATGATGAATGCATTGTTGGGTCATGTGTCCATATCCGTACCATAGTCAGCACCTAAAATACCTAAGAAGTTGAGAAGCCAGGAGGCAAGGTTTTTCCAGAAAGGTTACTGAAAAAGCTACGCTAAGTAGAACTGATACTGGTAGCTTGAAAACCTTATAAGCACTCATGTTATGAAGTGTATGGGGGTTTTTCCCCCAGAAGCTGTATCATTTAAAAAAATGTTGACTGCCGAAACTATCAACAGTTTAGATAGTTCGGATAGTTTCTTTCTATGTGCTGCTCCCTCCCCCCCACTAAAAAAATGTATCACCCTCCCCCCCCTTGTAAGGCCATCAGCAATAGCCTCCTGTTGGCCAAATCAAAATTTAGCATTACAAAGACCGATGCGAGTCAGATTTCGATCTTATTTACGACTTTCATCTAAAACATAATTTGCGATGTATTGTATAATCTGTTATTTGGCAAAAAAAAAAAACTTACTCGAGTGCAATTATCCAACAGTATTCTTTTGATTTTTAATACAGCATTCAATTTAGTCAAATTAACTTACGGTAATGAAATCGTGAACGTGAAGTATAACATTTCTACTTAATGTTGTCGACTTTATATCAGAATGTCAGCTGATCAAACCACTCAGATCAATCCACATTTCTTGAAGCAATTTCTCAGCCAAATACTGTAATTTTTACTGTTTGGCGATATGGCTAATGGTAGCTAAGCTTCAACAGAGAGCAGATTGTATACACAGCATATGCTGCTAAACTGTAGAGGGAATCGTCTATTTCTTAATTAAGATATCAATACAAATTATTTCACTATGTTCGAAAGATGAATCAACAATAGAATTAGGAGTGCTAATACCTGTATACTATTAATGGCTACTATTAATGTGCAAAATTGTATCGGTCAACATTAACAAGCTAGTGCAGCCATCCTTTACAAGTAAGCTTAATCATACTTACTGACATGGTTGCTTCTTTACATGACGAGCAAGTAAGTAACACAATAACTTTGGCTACTCCAGGCCTGAAAGTAAGTCTTGTAGCAAGCTGTACAGCAGCAAAGATATCACTTGCACCACTTGCTCCAAATTCCATATTTTTTGTAGCTAACTGGACTGAGCGAGCAGCTGCAAAGAGTTGCCCATTCATGGTGTGTACGTGAGGAGAGTGCTGGTTTCCGAGACCACCAAATCCAATAACTGCGTATCTGTGATGTAAAATAAATGCAATTAGATCTGTGAACAAAAATGCGATAACATCATCAGTTGAAAGCTGCTAAGATTTGTCTTGGCTCATATTCGTTGTTTAGTTACGCTTTCACTTCGGTGTAATCTCGATAAGTATCGCAATATTTTAGATTATCACGAAATACTGAAATTATCTTTCTTAAAGATTAAGAAGTGGCGAGTGGATGAAACCATCCATCCTCCATCAAATTAGCTTAAAAGATAGTAAACAATATTTTACCTATTGTTGTGATACTTCTGAGCTTTAAGTTCTTTCTCCAGTTCCCGCGATAAATCTTCAAGTAGGTCAACCCGGACATGTCTATTGCAACTCCTCTGCTCAACAACAAAGACAATATCAGTTGAACGTTGGATATGATATCCGCTTAGTTCTTCAACTTCGCCTTGCTGTAAATTTTTTCCTTCCAAACCCACACACGTAACTGGAAATACATTTTTCATGTTATCTTGGTATTCATTTGCAGGGAGAGTCAAGGAACAGTTCATGATGTTGAGGGAGTTCAGCACATTAGGATGCTGCTTTTTGTCTTATTACTCTTGTTCATCGTAAATTCATAGACACACGACACATGGAATGCATTTTGTACCAAAAACAAATGTAATGTTTCATGTTTTCTGCAGCTAGTATTGCTATTGTGTGTGATTATTTGTTACATGACAACGTAAAAATTGGTGTTCATTTTCCATTTTTATAATTAGTTTACTTGCACATGTACATATTGATGTTTAAGGAATGAAAATTGAGCAAAGTGAAAAACAAACGTGTAAGACTGAAGAATTTAATTATTCAAATCCTGCTACCCAAGCCTGAATAAAAAACTCTTCATTTAACCAATAAACTGGAAATGGTAATGAGCATATATATATATATATATTTATCTGAATATGGTTAGATAAACTAGGGAACTGTTAGCTTGTGGGAACCATAAGAAGGGTCAAAAGAATTTACCGCATTGTGGGGGTGGTGACAAATAAATACTTTCAAAATTGCATGTCTCCATGTAGGCTGCAGCGACATTACAAAGCCCACTTCGCTTTGTCTGAGCAACAGCTTTTTTGCAAACGTGCAAATAAGGTTCTGGGTTCACCTGAAAATACAGTATTATTAAGAATAGTAAATTACAGGCACAATGGTCTTGTCATTATCTGCCTACTCTTAGTAACAACTTTAAATACACTGAGTGAGCATGGCATTACGAAGACAGACAAGTTGTTTATTACATCTTCATTTTACCTTTTAAAACCCATTAACGAATTTGTTGCCATACGATAATGACCAACAAGACTGTTAAAAAAAAAAGTTCAAATGAGGAATGCAAGCTTTCTGAGGGGTCCCTGTGTACCTCAAACAAAAAGAGCAAGTAGAGCCTAAGGATCAAATACTGCTAAGAACTTTAACCCTTTCATGCCCGAATTAACTATTGCGGGATTGAACTGGCATTCACTTGGTTTGGAGACGAGGACGCTGACCACTGGACTGTTGCTGTTCACATTGCATAGGGTCCTCGGGCCCCCTCACAAAGCTCGCGGTGTGCATGGGAACTTACTTTTTCCTCCGTCTTGCCACTTGGCTATGCCAGGCATGAAAAGGTTATGGCCTAGAAGCCAGTGCAACATTTAATAGATTAACAACATCTAATGCAAACTAGCCATTCTGCCATCACCAGGCTGCACACACTTTAAGTGTGAGTTGAACAATCCCTTAAACGAACCCCAGCTCGCAGGTCAATTCCGCAAGTATTCTTCAAATTATTGTTCAGCGAGGTTGGGATGATGAACATGGTTTTAAAATTTAGAACAGTCCATGCAGTCGTCTGAACAATGTTTATTCACTGGTTTTTGCAATAATATGTTCCAAGTAAAATGGAATAATTATCGCTGCTGTTTTCAAGAGTACTCTTTCCCAGAGTTACTATTCAAAACTTAATGCCTCTTCATGCTTGTAGCCTGCCTCTCCAGACCACAATAGAGGGTTCTAATGGTAACAAGCAAAAATGTTTTAAGTGATGCTGAAGAATGAACAATAATGTGATAGATGAGATTTGTAACCCAACCCCTAAAACCAACGAAGCAAGCAGTCTGCATTAAAGACTGTCCTTGTCAGGAAACATAATACACTAGTCCAAGAAAGAAAGAAAAGACAACTGCCCCGACTGGG
>JAHWFP010222257.1:0-11244 GCA_023313725.1 Lithobius niger | reverse complement strand
AGAGCTCAAGCGTCCGATGGCCTTAGCTGGACACTACAACTGTCGGCCAGCTAAGGCCTTCAGACGCTCGAGCTTTCACAGCCAATAGAGCTATCTCAATCGGCTGCGAGTCGAAATCGAAAGTGACATCAGTCGGCATTAATTTCTGCGCGTTCCAGCAAAACAATGGCGGTCTCCATGTCGTGTTTTGGTGATGCAATAATTAAATTGTTGGATAGGACGTACGTAATGTATTCTTACCGCAATTCTTGTGTTTAGTTATTGTGTAAAAGATCCAAAAGTAAAGCATACATGTCAAAATGGATGTAATTGCCCTTTAATAACGCTATTATTATATATTATAAATTCTAAAAACTTGAGTGTTCCATGGAAAACCATCCTGTAGTACGTATGCACAGAACTAGGTACCTAAGGAAGCTCCCTGCAAACAAATCAAGATTTTCTGTGCAGTAGTTTTGTAGAAAATTGTACCAAAAGTCAAAATAAGCTAATTTTTGGCTATGCGCGAAATATTTAATAATATTGCCACTGGTGCAATGTAATTTATAAAAACATTTTTTCCCCGTAAATTTAGTGGATTAAACAACGTAAAACGTTCACATTTATAAAGTAGATAAAACTATTTTTTTAAAATAAAAAAAAAAAATTTTTGCATCTTCCCTCCACTGGCAAGTTACCTTAATTTCTCCTTTGTATCACAAAACATGTTATGTGATCTTAAATCTGACTCGAATGAACGTATTTGATTCGAACAAGTTGATTAACTCGAGAATTTAAGACAGCATTAAAATAGACGGAGGCATTACGGTATAATAGCAAAATAGCAAATAATAGCAAAATAATAATAGCAATGGGCAACAGCAACAGCCTTGCTTCAACTTAAAGCAAGGATGTTGTTATTGTTCCATTGTCACTCTTCTTTGTCTATTACGCCGTAAGGCCTCTACATCTGTTTGAATGCAGTCCCAAATTCTTGAGTTAAATCAACCTATTTGTCTTAATCGGGCTCCATATTCACACTGTCCGCAACTCTAGGGTTGATGTTTTTTTGTGTGTATGTATGGTTCTTCCAGCATTAAAAAAAATACGAAATGACCATCATTTGACTCTTTGAGTAAATTTAACAAATTCAAAAAGAGGAATTAAAAAAATACTGCAGATTTTTAAATTTTGTTAACATATGCCAAGCCTGCTGAGGAAAACGTACTTGCCTAGCCTATAAAATTCGCAGATTAGATGTTGCAATACGCTAGGTGAGACAGTGGAAGCATTGAAGTATTCTTCCCTTGAATGAGATAACTACTATACTTTTAAATGTTTTTATTGGGATATGCACATTTCTGTACAATTCCAGTCAAAGTGGAGTCAGGGTAAAATTGATCAAATGTTATCTCAGGTCAAATCGAAGGCCGCTGAAGTAACAAACAACAGGGTAACAAATGTTCACAAGAAGTCTGTTGGAACACATGGGAAATGGAGGACAGCCAAGGCTAGATGATCATTAGTTTTCCTTCTATTCATACCACATTTACCAACATGGCGGGAAAGGCAGAATCTAGATGATCCATTATGTAGAGATCCCCATTCCAAATCGCATTAGGCTTTGCAAGTCACACACTAAAAAAAAAAACTGGCCTTATGATAATACGTGCCAAAAATGTACGCAATCTTTATGTTTGCAATTTATGAATGCTTTGAAGGCAGAATTTGACTTACTACTTTTCTCTGTCAGATGTAAGCACCACTAATTGGAGGTGAAAGAGTGAATAAGCATCACTAAAAAAGCTACACTCGGTGCTTATGGGCTAGCTATTTACAAAAATAAGTAAATAAACACCAGCTTTTTCAAAAATAAATAATAGAAAAAACCTAACACAATTTACTGCAACAAGAAAAAGATTTTGACAAATGGCACAACTAAACCAGGGGTCTGATGATGGGCTTTTAGCTCAAGCCTCATGGCACTATGATATTTACACCATGTGTATTTAAAGTTAATTATCTTTCTTAATAACATTCACTAGTTCTTTACTTACCTGACTGTTAGCTTGCAATTCAACATGATGACCATCGGCAATAAGTAACAACGATTTTGTTATGGGGCCTGTTGTTTGACTTTGGTATTTCACAATTGCAGAAAAAGCATTGCTGTAGAAATCAGTGGCTAAAAGGTACTGACATGGACCAGCAAAGCGAAAGGTGCGCTGATCAAATGTGATGAAGTCCTGAGAGCCAATAAGAACACCATATGCTGGAAAATAAATATGAAACGGTTTTTGTTATGGTATTTAAAATGACTTGAAAAGCAACAAGCACAATGAAATTTTGTAAGGATCAATAGGAGCACGGGCAGCCGCGAGCACTGGGCGTAGATTCGATACGATAGGTGTCTTGGCCCCGGCTGCACACTTCTGGCTTATAGACCCGGGTTCGTTCCCTGTAAAGGGAAGTGTATATGTACGGGTTTTTCTCCGGTTATTTTCTACCCGTTGCACGAGGGGTTGCTTCAGGTACTGAACTGGTTTCCACCTTCATGTGGCAAAAAAACAACTAACATGATGCTGGTTCCTTCCACTTAATGTTTGCCGCTTGGGTCTTAAAAAGCGCTAAGCTGGCCGACGCCTTCTGTTCTATTCTATTCTATTCAATCATTAAGCCTTTTAAAAAGTTTTTTCAAAAAAAAAATAGGACTACGTTAACCATGCAATACCAGTACTAGTACGTGAAATTTCCACAAACACATTACATAGTGCTGTACGACAAACACGTTTCTTGCCAGCAAGGCTGGTTGAAGATAGTTCTTGTTGCCCAACCGAAAATATACATTACCTGTTTTATATGCACTCTCTCGCGTTCTCAGTGCTTCTTCCAGAGAAAAGAAACGAAAGTTGGCTTCCCTGCACGTCCCGTAGTTATTCCATTGCGCATGCACGGACGCAGTCTTCCCTATATAAACGGGGGCGCGGCATCAATTCTCATCTCTTTTTATAATACTCTCAACTCGAGAGGGGAGGAAGGGCAGGTCGCCTGTTTTAAAACAGGTAATGTATATTTTCGGTTGGACAACAAAAACTATCTTCAACCAGCCTTGCTGGTAAGATACGTTTTTGATTGCCTTCGAAAATCTACATTACCGGTTTTATATGCACTCAAGAGACTTTGTCACAGGAAGTGGGACTTGGTGACGGGTGCCCTGGCTACGGACTGGCTACCCTGAAGTCAACTTGACTCAACGAATCTGCAGGCAACTGGAATAGAGGGGTGAAAGATGTTCCAGTTGGTCTTGGAAGGGTTGTTGTGTAAACTGGTCGGTGAAAGCGCATCGGCGGCATTGGTTGCTAATGGAACCGGACTGGATGCGGAAAGGTCCATCGGAACACACGGTTTCAAACAGGTTCCAGGGTAAAGGAGAAACAGCCGCCAACAGGTGACTGGAATCCTGAGGGATTGTTGAAGTGACAAAGTCACAGCAACAAGACGTGTATTATTATAGTATCACGTATTATTGTATGTTTTTTTTTAAGAGGGCAAAAAAGAAACTATCGTGACCTAGTCTAGTACTGGAAAGGATGGCAGACTCGGACCGGAAGGGAACCGAGGTGGTGTATTGGTCCTAGAAAGGTGTTGCGTTCCGAGGTATCCTAAGTTCTGGCTGGTGATAGAAAATCTGAGCAGCTGTATGGCTTGGTGATATACCGGAGAAAAGGCCAGAGGCAAGACCGAAGGTAGGTCCGTGAAGACGGGGACGGGCCGGATCATAGATGACTACGACTGAAAAGGTGCCCTAGCGCATGCTTTAACAGAAGGGATGTCCTTGTTACCCGAAACCGGCTTGAGACGATGTGGTTTTTGGGAGTATCTTCCAAGAAGGCTATAGATGGAGAAGTGTTGACACACATGGCCGGGAATGGCAAGTTTCAAGACTGGTGAGTTGTTTCGAACAGAAATTGGAGGACCAAAGGTTAATCTGATGAAGTGTGACATGGTTATTAGGCGAAATACTATTGGAGCAGGGAGCATGACAGCTCGAAAGTTTTCCTCCTGGGCCGACCTGCTGGAGGATCACAAGGAACGGTTGGCACAAGGAAGGTGGGTATCGAGATGGAGAAGCGTCAGCTTCCTTTGCACGAAGATGAAGGCATCGTTCAAAGAGGATGGTGAGGGACAGGAACCGATGAAGCATCGTAGGAGAAGGTGATGAATCGGCGAGGTGGCCGGAAGACGGAATCTGTGCTAGCATCAGATGAGGGCATGTTCCAAGCAGAGGACGGGAGATGCAGATCGGAGTATGGCAGAGAAGTAACGTGCCGGTCTTGCACTTAGTTTACCCGGTGACCAACAGCAATGTAGCCGAAGGTGTTAATTTTAAGTGTGAAATGAAGAACCGGATGATCGAAGAAGTGGCGGACCCTAAAGAAAGGAGAGACTTCGTCTTGTCTCCCACAGAGAGAACGTCTTTGAGTAGGTTCTTGAACTGCGGGGAAGGATCACGATCGTTAGTGTTGGTATGGTGATTCTTTTAAGGAGAGAGGCCAACCCAGGTGGCCATGTAAGAACAGAGTCAGGTAGTTGTTTCCCTTCAAAAGTGTGGGGATGTTGATTTTGGAAGGATCGGGATCCCCTTGAAAAGGTGGGTCCGGTCAGTCTGGTGGAGATGGATCAGGAGAGTAAAATGAATCGTCATCCTTGTTATCTGGAGGTATGATCGCGGGCGGAACCGGCAGAGGATCAGGCAAAAATAGGATGCGGAGGCGGATCGAGAGTCATGCCTAAAGGACCTGCGCTGTTTGTTGAGCCATGGTGACGTGTAGTCTGATGTTGGCACTTTGCGTTTAAAGTTCTGAAGGGAGGAATCCATCAGTCCATTCACTTGGGAAGAAGTTAGTGGGTCCTCAGTTCTCTGGATAGCGGAACGACCAGTAATCGAAGGTTGTGAAGAACATGAGGACAAGTCTAAAGGTGTTAGCTGTGGACCGGAAGAGGAGGCCAATTTGGCAGCAACCTTCCAATCCTGAGTTGGAGTTTGAAGCAAGCATAGCGTTCCATGGTGCGAGAGAGGTCCATGGAGAGGAATCGAAGGTCTCGTACTGGAGGTGGTTGGCTACATGGGATTGGAGATGTAGCCACGGTACCACAAGCTAATGGAAGCGAAGGTTTGAATAGGAAAGGATCCCTGGCGAAAGCGGATGTTCAAAAGAATCCTGGTCCGTAGTAAGTTCAAGTACCTTAACGTTGTCCACTATAGGTGGATCCTGCGTTTGGATGCGGAATGAGGAATGCGGGACAGGGAACTGTCCCTAGCGGTTCCTTTGGCTTCACGGTATTGGAAATGTCAGTACCGTAGGATCGAGGAACCGAGGGAATGAGGAATCGCAGCGGATCTATGTGAACAGTGCAGCGGCCAGAGAAGAAAAGGTCTGATGATAGGAGTGCGAGGTGCCGGGAACGCTTGGGCGGCGTAGGTCCTAACTGGGAGCTGCAAAGCCCAAAGGTAAGATTGGGAGGATCGATCCCTGGTAATTGATAAAAAAGCAGAATACGGGATGGTGATCGCCAGAGCAGCGGTACGTGGATCGAACCTGAGGCGTTAAGCATCAAGCGACGGTGAGTTGTTGGCAGCTTGTATAAACCAAATGCCGGACCATAAGGTTCAGTCCAGAGGATCGTGGAAAGGGTCCTAGACGATTGTTAACCTTCGAAAGTAAAACGTTGGGATGTGGGATAGTTGGATCCAATAAGTCTTGAGTTGATATTATTGTAAGAACAGTACTCCCTGGTCGGGAGGACCGAGCGGAGTAGACGGTAGGTGGACATGAGGACTGGACCCATTGAGGAGCAGTGTGCAGCACAGCTGCACAGGTTGAAGGGCAGAAGAAAAAAGGAGCGGGCTGCATCATCTGAGTACATATTTGAAAAAGAGGCTGTGCAGTAGGCTGTGCAAATGGTGGCGGCGCGGAGGGATTTCATACCCTTTTATTAAATAACAGTATTCAACCCTGAAAGGAGAGAGGCGAAAACTGACAAAGTAAAGCCGACAGTAGGCGGTGAAGTGGCCAAATCCTAGGAGGCTGCGCAGAAGTAATGCGCAGCGGGTAGTAATGCTGTATTTTTTTTAGGGGAATCGTGTAGAGGATTGGCTTAGCGGATAGCAGGATCGATGGTATGGTTTTGTAGCTTGTAAGTTGTGAATGTGCCAACGGGGTTAATTCTTGTAAATAATGAACTGTAGAGGGGCTAACTCAGCCAAGGGTATTCTGAATCCTCTCTTGGGGAGTACAGGGATTGGGACCAGATTGTGATGTTGCTATTCCTTTTGGAAGCAGGTGCCTGCGTCCTTGGCCCAGACCTAGACTTGGTTCGGAGGGGATGAAGAGGATCGCTAGGATCGTGAATCAGTTCAGTTTAGGAAACAACGTGAACTTGCAATGGAGGAACAGTAATGGAAGCTACAAACTGGATCGGACACGGCGGAACGAGGAGCGAAGCTAGTAGCCGATGAAGGGAGGCAGGGGAGAGGATTGCTGCTGAGCGAGTCGCCGCCAGGTGGAGTGTAGCAAGGCAGAGCAGTATTTAATGAATAGCCGTCAGGCTGATTGTGTCCAGTTCAGCACGGACCAAAGCTGGGAGCACATACTGAACAGTAGGTGATGGAAAGGAGCTTAGGGGTAGAGCGGGAATGGAAGATGAAGCAGACGATCGTCGCCAGGCTGATCATCGACGAAGGACCGATCCCAAGCGGACTGTCGTAGAACCTACCCAACTGTAATCCAGTTGTAAAGATGCCATGAGTCGTCTTGGGCAGCAACCAAGAGCGAAGAATCGAGGGACGAGGATCGAGGAATTGAGGAACGGTGGATCGAGTAGAGGATCATTACCACGCGGATTGCTATCCGGCGGATCGATCCTAAGCAGACCGTCACAGAACCTACACAAGTGCGGTTCAGTTGTAAAGATGTCATCATGAGCTGCTTCAGACAGGAAGCAAGAGCACACCCCACACACCAAAGTGTGAAGAGGCACAAGGATCGGACCGAAGGATGGTGTGGCCGAGTAGAGGACTATTGTCAAGCGAACTGATGCCAAGGGATCGTCATCCGGCGGACCGGTCCCAAGTGGATCGTCACCCAGCGGATTGATCCCAAGCGGATCGTCGCTCAGTCGAATCAAATGCAGTCCAATCATAAAGATGGCACGAGCCAGCCTGGACCAGAACCGAGAGCACACCCCAAACATCAAAGATGTAAGGGGGCCCAAGATGCGGAACACGGAACCATGGCTCGAAGAATGCAGGAACGGGGAATCGTGGGCTCGTGTAGAACGGAGAGCTGGAAGAGCAGCCGCATCGTATAGCAGCAGAGAAAAAGAGATGAGAATTGATGACGAGAATTGATGTGCATATAGGGAGGACTGCGTCCGCGCATGCGCAGTGGAATAACTGCAGGACTGGCAGGGAAGCAAACTTTCGGTTCTTTTCTCTGGAAGAAGCACTGAGAACCCGAGAGAGTGTATATAAAACAGGTAATGGAGATTTTCGAAGGCAATCAAAAAAAGCTTTTATTTTCTAATTCAAAGAAGCAAAAACAGTAACTATTTGTTAATTTTGTATTTTATGCCTTTAATACCTTCGGTTTCATGGCTTAGGTGGGGCAAGCGTCAAATATGTCACCTTCAGGAATCAAACTGTAACCAACTTCAGCCATCCTTGCTTACTCGGAGGAGAAAATATGGGCCGTAACCCTTAAAACTTACGGCATACAATCTTAGCAGATTTCTTTAACAAGAACGTAGGTTTCCATAATAGGTTTAAGTACTTTTGGCAGCTGTTGGCTTTGTAGCATAAGTTGCCTCACCTACTGGAACAGCAACGATTTCAAGGATATCAGTTTGTCTACCTACTAAGAGTTCCTGATGAGTAAAGCCTCTTTGCGTATGCACACATGCCCTAGTGGTGAAGCTTGAAGATGAAATAAGACTTGATCTACAGTAGTCCGCAGTAGTGCTAAGAATTGTTGAGGTCGTTCCTTTAATATTCTTTAGGTGGTATGAATGAGGATGGATGAATAAGTGGAGGCGATGACAAAATGTAATACACATGGTATCATGGACTAGGAAACTGATTCCACCACGTTTATGGGCATGAACAATTCAGACCTCTCCACCATCCTGACCACCTGGATTTTTAGAGCAAGACAAACCATAAGTCAGCTATGCAACTCTAATGCTAATTTTTATTCATAAGAGATAAAGCTAGAATTATTATGGCTTGGGCTGTCTTTTTGCCGGAATTAGTTGCTGATGTTAAGTCTTTTACGATGGAAATGTTCAGGCAGAAAAAAAAACTCAGCTGGCAAACATTAACTCGGAACCAGTCCATTGTTCAATGTGGCTGGGTTTACTTTGTCTCTTGGACTGCAAAATTCTGGAATCAAGTAGCAGTTTTAACTGGCAGTTTTTGTGGCATTAAGAACCTGACGAGACAAGTAACACCCATGCATGCTGCACACCCGTTCACTATTAGGACACTAAGCCTGTATTGCAAGGCTTGTTCTTTCCTGTGAAAAAAATGTTCTGCTCCTGCTTGAACTGTTAGGACAGATCTGGCTAAGATGGTTTGCTCAGGGACAATTTATTGATTTAGATTTGCTAATACAGTGCATGTTTTATGCAATAAGATACGCAAATCTCAGGCAAAGCAATATGCTTATGTTAGGTCGTAATTATTAGTGAGGCTTTTGCCCTCTGCTGGCACTACCATAACTAGGTCTGTGTCATCAAGAACTTTAAAAGCAAAGATTGCTGTCGGCAATAGCAGGCTTCTAAAATTGTTCAAATTTGTCACGGTCACGCTCGTGATTGGTCCACCTGGATGCTACACTCTGTTGTTGGCTGGAGTAGGCATGTATGCTTCTGCTTCGATTCTCCAAGACTACAGGGGCAAAATCTTGTGAAATTAAAAAGCTTTACTTATGAGATACTGGATGTGAGTGACAATTTACAATGCTGAGACTATGCTGAAATCCCACAAGTAGAGGATAAACCAACTCGTAATAAAAAAAAAAAGTCTACATGCCATTTCTCACATACAGTTCTTAATAGTTGAGTTACTGAACACTGCTCTATACCAGATCATTTTAAGCTATGTAAATATGAACACTTAGTTCCATGATTATCTGTTGAATGGTTAGCTTACAGGACTGGCCTCCTTTGCAAATTGTTCGCTTACCTATATTTAATGACTGTAGCAGAAACTTTCAGTATAGTGGAACACAATTTTTTTTACATTAGAAGTACCTTCGATTGTAACACGTTGGCACTGAATGTTGCTGACCAGGTCTAAAGTTATATAGTTAATATTCAGGGGTTGCAATTTATGTCCCCACAGTTAGTCATACGACTAATATTCGGGGAACTCCCTTGAACACGAGGCAGTTCATACTGCCTCATGCCCAAAGTGAGAGCTGGACAAACACGGAGACTTTGATATTTTTGGATATAGTTTTGGCTTATAGGAAATCAATTGGTTAATGTTATAGAATTAAAGTATAAGTTTAAGCTTGCATGCGAGGGAATATTTTGTGAATTCTTAGAAAACACTAATCATAGGTTTAGGTTTTGGGCCTTTAGATGGGAAAAATAAAGCACACCTGCGTGCTGGGCCACCACTGTGAAAAGAGGTGTGTAACACATAGTCGGGATCTTTTTAACGACAGGCGGTCTTGAGTAACAGGCGTACTAGGTAATCTATAAAACGTCATAATGTAATTAGGACTGACTAGTACTAAGTTGTGCTACAACCGACATCATGTTGATAATTCAGCATTACGGGAAAAGTTCATCTTCCACTTGCCCCCCTTTGTCTCGATGTGGTACTTTGTGACTAGATGACTTTGACAAAGCACCTCACAAAGTTTGGAAAATTTAGTTGTTCCATTATTAGGAGTGTTTGGTGAAACTGAGCTGGTCGGGTTCATTTTGATAAGTCAAGAGTGCAGATGCTGCCAGCATCCTCCTTAATATAACAGGACTTGCACAGGTTTCCAATAGAACCCTGGAAATGGCACAGATTGAGAATCGGACAGTCCGGTGTGTGTCATCAATCGCCCACCCCATTATACAATTTAGCAAGACAGGCTACTTATTATTTCAACTTCGAACTGCAAAAATAGAAGTAACAGTACTACATTACCTGGAAAAGGTGGAAGCAGGTTCCTGCTCTGGATAATTGCTTTCAGTTTATAGAACCTGTCCAGAAGGGAATTGAATTTGGAAGGAGCATATGATCCTCGAGAAATAACTCGTGGCAAATCTCGAAGAGAATACACCGGCATCACAAGAGGAAATTGTACATCGACAAACCCCGTCTCAAAATCATAATTTATGTTCCAAAGTTGCACAATTTGTGAACGGATGTGACTAACAACGATCAGCCAGTGTTGACGCAAATATTCGCCAGACTTCATGTGATTATAAGTCTAGACAAAACAAAACAAATTTATAAAACAAGTATCTATGAAAAAATGATGGTATTAGCAACAGTAGAAAAAAAGGAACTACAGCACCTTCAATACAAGCTTTCTGAAGCTTTGCCGAGGGGCAAGCAACATGGCTCATTTAAAGAAAACATGTGATTCTTTCAGTTATTACAGTTAATTCTCTGCAATGCTCATATTCTGGTATTAGAAATACTCTTTGGGAAGAGGATAGTTATTCCCTAAGCAAAAGCCTTTGTCAGATGTTAGATACAGAAAGAGGAAATATTACCGGAATATTGAAAATACACTAGTGTCACAAAAAATATGAGGTAAGGTGACCTTATGGTTAGCACAACTATTTCATGAGCCAGAGGTCCCAGGTTGATCTCGGCTACTCCTGGGATTTTCGGGAAGAGACGGCCATGTGCTCATGTCAATTGTAGCATGTAAAAGATTCTAAAAATTTCCGATTGGAATTGCCTAGCAAAACTGTCACTCTTGCCTTCTGGTGCTGTGACTTTGGATGGGAGCGCATCAAACCTCTAGGTGTCACAAAAACTGGATTCAGATTGAATTATTAGTGATGGGTCAAGAATGGGTTATAATAACCGTAGGTTGTACACAACCACGCACAGAGGTGTAATGGTAAAGAAATGGTGCCGGAGCTGTGGTTAGCATATGGGGAAACGGGCAGTAGGGGGAATGGGACACTACATCTCTCAAACAACAACCCTTAAAACATAGGCAAAACATAGTTTTTAGTAGGATCATA
>JAHWFP010222256.1:0-10094 GCA_023313725.1 Lithobius niger | reverse complement strand
TTAGTTATTTAGCTAATATTTAGTTATTTAGCTAATATTTAGTTATTAGTTATGTACCTCGTTGGAACGAACTCTTTGTTAGAACAAAACCATTCTAATTAAGACAACTTGCAGATTACCCTTCGGTTACAGTTCAAATACACAAAAGCATCGGTCTCGAATCGGCTGAAATTGACTTCATCCAATTACAATATTTCCACAGACATTATGACATCAAACGCATAATACTTAGGAACATAAATATACTGCCAGAAAGATCACCGCAATGGTCGTTTTCATCACTGTGAAATTGAATGGAAAAAATATTTGTCCTATATTTTCCTAAAAACAGATTTTCTTTCCCCTTCTACCTCACCTTTAACACTGCACAAATACTAATTAGCCAGCTTAAGGAGGCAACTGGCTCTAAATTATACCCCAAGAGCAATTTCTACTTCACAATTACCAACTTTTATTTTATTCGGGGGTGGGTTCGGAGCACACAAAAAAATCACGCACCTCTTATCAGTTGCCTACAGATGGCGAAATTTTGGCTCGTGCAATTTTCTATCGACAGTACACGATCGGCGCGCGAAACTTAAAAGAAATTTCTAATGCTACACTTGAATTCCTCACGTGTACCGGAACGAAATAAAAATTAAAACTATTATCGCGACTCGCTGCATGGGGGCAATTTAGAAAGAGAGAGAAAGAAAAATTATCACTTACTCCGTAATCCTTTTCTTTCATTTAAAGATTAACTTAATCATTATCAACAGTTTATTCATTCATTCCCTTTATCAAATTCAGTGGAAAAAGAGGAGGTTCGGGAGGGTTGAAAACTCTGAATGCTAATGTTAATGGACCTTGACCGGTAAGAGGCTGTGTCGTCCCACAAGGTTCATTTAACAAAGCAAGCAAGCGACACTAGCGGCCTGCGTTGAGAGAAAATTACGCCATTATTTTCGCACAAATGTTACGATAGAAAATGGCTTTCTGCAACATTTCTCCCGCCCCATTCCTGATACGACAACGGTGGCGGCATTGGCCGTTGCGCCGCAGTCTATATACTAACTCGGTATAGCTAAAAGATGACAATAAAACGACGACTAAAATAATTTTCCTGTTCAATGCGCAACGCCCCCGCCGTTTGGCGCTAAATTGGCCCTTTTAAGAGGGCGGCGACTGGAATCTTAGCACATCGAAGCGTTGGCATTTAATGAGTTTTCGACACCCAAGATGCCTTTCGCTCCGGCATTATTAATGGGCTTCGGGTTTTGAGTGTGTGTTTATCTGTCGCTCTCATCGTCTTTATACGAGCTCATGGTGAAAGAATTCTTTGTCGCCCCGTGATTGTGTTAAGAGTTATTGGTTCACTTATTTTTTTTTCAGTGAAATTTTAACAATCGTTGATATTTTGCTAACTTTAATATTTTATATTGGTTTTAACTCTGTAGACAACGTTTATCAAAAAATCGCGCATAACTCACATGTTGAGCAATTGACGTCAGCTAATAAGATACTATTTTTTGATAAAGGTGTACATGGGTTGCTCTTTATCCACCGTTTAATGAATTAAGAGAATTGTTCACACTGGTAAGTAAAATATGTTATTGGAAATATGTATTTAGTTGCAGGGATGATTCGGGAAAAGACAACTGTTTACGATGGTGGTTCCTTCCACTTAACATTTGCTGCTCGATCTTCAAAAAGCTGTAAATAGCTTACTGGCCGACAACGTCTATTCTATTCTATTCTATTCTATTCTATTCTATTCTAGTCTACACGGCCATGTAATTTAAGTTTTAGTAAAAAAGAAAAACCTGATGACAAAGAATGATTTCTTCGAAACGCCGTTTGTTTATTTTTTTACACCTTTAAGGCTTTAATTAAATTATAAATAATGAGTTAAGCAATTATTTTGTTCAGGGGAAACGAAGGTGACCAATATTGAATAATCACATGAGTTCTCCAATGAATCAATCTTTCCATGCAGAAGGTATACTGACACAAATAGCAGATTTGCATTTATATGAATGGGCTTTCGCCGAAGCCAGATATGTCGTTTACTTTATGAAAGCTAATTGGTAATAAGGTCAAATAGCCATCGATTTTAGTCATTGTTATCTTACAAATAATTTTTCATAAACAAACCTATACGATAAGAAAATTTTAGTCTTGAATGTTTGATGCAATTGTTTCAGTGTACTGCACAAATAGTAGGGTTCTGATGGTATAATTATTTTAAAGGTGGAATTAAACGTCTGACATACGTATAGTCTTTTTTTTTAAACATCGAAAACATAACCCTTCGCATCACGGCGTCCTAAAAAAAACGTTAACGAGGTGGGCCGAAAACTAAGTCCAAACTAGCACTGCCAGCTTTGTAAGGGGGCACCGGGGGCCCCGAGCAAAGCGAGCAGCAACAGCCCAAAGGTTAACGTCCTCGTCTCCAAACCGAGTGAATGGCGGTTAGAATTCCACGACCGGCCCCAACTATCACATGGGACTTGAGAAAAAAAATCGCCACGCATAATTCGTGACTCAAAGAGTTACGTTAGAAAACTGTTCTTTTCCACTTTTTAACTTTTAAAAGGTTTCTCTCCTTTGCTCCTACCAAACTTCATTACGGATAATTACGATTGACAGCAATGCATCTTATAAAAGTGACTCACTTATCAAGTAAATAATGAAAACCAAGAACAAAAATAAACATCAAATTACTCGGCAACAAGAAAGAGTTCGGCTGATATCACGGATTAGTGCAACAATTATTGACTTTATCTCAAGGTTCCAGTTAATTAATACTTGGTGCACACGTTGTTCTCGGAACGCGAATGCACGTGCCGTGCATCCTAGTTAATTTTCCAGTTCCTACGATGCCAACTTTGGCCTGTCATCGTCCTATGCTAATTAACATTCATCAAGGAAACTATTTTTATCATGTTATTTTTATAATCTCCTGCCAAACTGAGCTCTTCTCCACACCCACCCTCAGTTGACACACACACATACACGCGCGCGCACACACACACGCACACATCGCCCACGCACACATGACCTACCTTCAGTCACGCATTAGCATGCACTTAACGAAGAGTAATTAGTTCTTACACATTCATTAAGGAAAACATAATTCTAAATTGTTTTTACATCTCTAATTGAAATTCTGTAAGGTGGAGTCTCATCCCTAAGGCAAGTAATCAGCTGATGAGATGAATTCGTGGAAAGAAAGGATTTTACTCAATGGCAACATGACGAATTGTCAAAATGGACTTTTTATAAACCTACTCTGGTTTTGAAACATTCACTGTAACAGGTTTATATAACGCCACAAATCTATTACTACAGATACAGTTTTGTTAAGGTAGGGTATTATTGATTAAGAATGATAAAGATATTTTTATCTACAGTCCATTGCTGAATGTCACTGATGTCGACGGCCACTTGCAGTCCGTCACTTTCTTGTTGACTGTCACCATCTTGATGGTGTTCATCGCTATTTCCATCTTCAACGAGACATAGGACGTCTATTAGGCGATAAGTCTGTACTCCTGTCCGACATTTTTTTTAATTTTTGCAAGAGGTGCATAGATGTATTATAAGATCTAGATTTGGGGTTTGGTTAACATGTCCGTAATGTATGGTGCAGTGGCAACCCAGGCCACTGCACTGTTACTGAGGTGTGGGGATTATCAGTTCGTTCCACCGCTCCTCCAAATCTATCCACAGTTAAGGGACAAGGTGGACGAAAACGTTGGGTCAAGTTAAATTTTGGGGTTATTCTAAATCAGAATCCAAACTGATGAAATAAGGCCGAAAGTCGTGGTTCAGTTTTGGTGGTGTTTTAATAATCAAATTGAGCGATGTCTCGCCTGATTGAGGCCTGGTTTACGCAACGACTCGCCTTTGCATTCTCGCAGCTAGAATTTAATCACAATGGCAAAGTTGTCGTTGCCATGGTAACAAAGCTATCTGGATTAGCTAAATCCGACGTCGTTTGAGTAAATGCTTTAAGTCTTATAATCCGTGACAATAAGATAAAGAATTCCTCCTGACGAAATTTTCACAGCCGCTTCCGAACTCGGATTATTCAGTGTTTTCATTGTGAGTCGACATAGCTAAAACCGCTGCCATGTTGGAATTTCAGATGATTTCTAGCTTCTAGCTGCGAGAATGCAAAGGCGATTCGATGTAAACGCGCCCTGTTCGGGATGACTCATGTCTTAGCTTGGAAATAGAATGCCACAAATGTTAGGCTTACTCGGGGTTAGCTGAAATAATGGCGGATTTTGGGCTATGGTTCAGTTATATAGGCAAATCTTGGTTTTGCGGGGTTGCAGTGGAACACTTACAACAGGACAGGTCTGGGTTGATTTTAAATTTGGGGAAACGGGACAAAAAAGGCAAATTTCTAATTAAAATGGCCAAAATTACGTTTCAATGCGGAGTGTTGGAGAGTTGGTGGCGGAATGAACCCAAGGTTAATACCTAATTGTTGGGAGCACCCGGCAGAAGACCAAGCGAGCTCGAGCCGTTACAATTGACGTCAAACATTTGAGTACAGACAATTCACAGCTATATATTGTTACAACAATTGATTAAATATCATCATCTCAACTAACAATGAATATTAATTTTGAAGTGAAAATGGGTCATCACAATTTGACGTCATGTGAATCTTGGGCTTGGCAGATTTAACAAATGACGTCAACAGGGTAACCTTGCTGAGGTGGTACAATTTCAACGTTGAAATCCGGAATTAAACTCGCAACAGAGGGTGGCGCTAATGACGTCGTTGTCAACGCGCTTTTAAGACTCACCCGTACCCCACCCACCCACCCCACAAAGCTGTCATGGATCAGTATGGTGTCAATACTTTACCAAGCACTTTATACATGGGGTATCCAAGGGAGGGCTCGTTCTTAGGTGAGAAGTATGCAATAAACATACACAACAGTGTAGGTGCCACAGCAATCACACTGCAGGAAAAATCCGTAAATCATGCCCCAATCGGTATCTCGTCGTACGGATGCAAGGTACCGCTTCACTGCCGTGACTGCATTGCAAAGATATCACCCAAAGCCATGGCTCACGTTCATCTGAGCTTTCACGAAGACCTTAGATTCCGGAATCTCTTCGCAAGTCCATCCGATTCTGCACCAGACGTACGTGTTATGAGGGGTCATGATATTTTGAAGCACATTTTACTCGATTTTAAAAATTTGATAAGCTATTTTGTATGTTCATTCTCAATTCCGAACTCATCATGACCTGTAGGATGGAAGGATATGAAGGGAAGAGCACCACAACGCAATAGGTATTTACAGCCGTTTTAAACAATTAAAGGTAGGGTGCCAGCAAATGAAATTCTGCAGCATCTAGCCCCATCCAGTGCTATCTCTCTCTTCTACTTGCTTGCATTAAGAAAAGAAATGCATAAAGAATATTTTAGTGCAAGATAGATTCTGTATTAGGGCGCTTGGCTTCGGGCCGCGGCACTAAAGAAAATTTCTTATAACCGGCCTCGAGCAGACAAGTGTCTGTTAACCGTAGGCAACTAAAAGCATATTTTTATTTTGTCATGTTCAGGATAAATCCCAATGCGACCGAAATTCAAATTGTGGAAAATGTAAGGAAAATGTGCAGGGGTAGAGACACTCATCCAAATTGTTAAAGGATGAGTGTCTACCATTCACAGAGAGAAAGATGCACCAATAACGTTTTCATAACACTGTTTAGCTTAGCAACTAAATATCTTGGTGACCTTTCCCTGGTTAAATAAATATCACCACTTTCAAAAGCCGACCCTTCTATCTTGGCCAAACAGCCAAACAGCAAAGAAAGTGGAGCCTGCTCCATTATGTCTTCATTGGAAGTTACGACAGCCTAGTTTTGTCTCATAATGCATCACAAAATTCGGAAATATTACATTTTCTCTTCCAAAATGCCCTGTGTGGCTCGAATCTTTCATTGCTATTATAATGCAGTTAATTATAAAAGGAATTTAAACATTTTACAAGCACAGTTCCTAACGTAGAATTTTATTTTCCAGTACTAAATTCACTGTCTTGCAAGAACAATCTATTACACTACCACGCAGACAGAGCCGAAGGGTAAGCGAGCATGGCGCCCGCCTAAACCATGCACAATGGCTGTTTGCCGTGACGTCACCACGAGTTAGCCAATAACGAACGAGAACAACGGCTGTTTGGCCGTCTGATTGGACTAGCCCAGTCACGTGATATGCACGTCACAGCAAACAGCCTTGGCGTGTGGTATAGCGGGGGCTACCTTCCTGGGGGTGCCGAATTACTACCTACCGTGTAACCGTGGAAGTGGGTGGTAAAGCACGTAAATATTTATTAATGAGTGGCGTTGAACACAACTACGCAACGCCGTAAGAATAGACACATCCTTGGACTTGGTTTAACGCTTGCTACACAATTTCCGGATGTTTTGGTAACCTCTTTAATGATCAGCTAAATGTTAACCGACATTTAAAAAAAAAATGGTTTATATAGACTCTAGAGGCCCTTCACTGTACTTAGGTTTTCCTTCTTAAGGGGACGCTTGTTCCCGAAAAATGCGAAAATGAAAAAAAAATCTGGTTGAACTAGTTATTTTGAAGTGTTTATTCTCAGTTTGTTATTGCTAAATATCTTACTCTAATCTATTTATTACCTAATTATGTTTTTTTTTTGTGATAAGTCGACAAGTCAAAATTACCATAAAATAACGTTTGTTTGATTTAAAAAAAATCACGCTTGCTTTTATTTTTTATTCGTTAACATTCGTTGACTTCAACTGCTTCAATTGTCTAGTATAGGTCTTTCTCATTTACTAGAAGTAGTTAGTATTTAGTTACGTAACTTTCAATATAGAACATTTGTGAATTTTATTTTACATTCTTAAAATCGGCGATCCGGAATGGGGGGGGGGGGGGAGAGTCGCTACTCATATGGTTCGCCTTGGGCGCGAAGAGGGCTATAGCTACGGCACTGCACGTAGGATGTGACGTTCGACGTACCTTGATATGACTGGATACACACAAAAAAAAAGCAAGACCCACCGTCACAGTGACTAGACCTCTTTGCTTGATTCTCGCATGCCTATATAGCCCACGACACGCAGAGCAATCAGCTGTGAAATGAATAGAGGTTGGCTGGTAGTTGACTCTATAGAGAGCCCTGGCCTCGTTTGACCCGATTGGGCACAGCATGCGCCTTGAACACACGTGCTCGTGAAGTTTCCCACGACTATAGGAAGAACAAACGACGTCTTAAATCCTCCCAAGCTACCAGAAATCCATGAATTGGCAATGGCCCCCTCTCATTCCCATCGCTGTTACTTTAATGAACTGGTTGGAATTTCATGAGAACCATTGGTCACAAGCTGTTGCCATTGTTTATGGCTGAGTGACGTAAGATTTTAAACTTTTGGGCGTTAAATCCTTCAAACTGTCAAAGGCTGCACGCTGTCGGGCAAAAAAAGAGCTTATTGCCACTTTATATGGACAGCAGCCTTTCCCCCCAAGGAATAACCAGACGTTTTCGTTCTTGTGTTTTTATTCCGGTTTTTATCCCGCCCATTCCGCCCCACCAGCCTTTTTGTTTTAAAGCTGAAGTGGAAAGTTGCTGAAAAGTTGATGAGATTTTATGCAGACATGGAAAAATAATCTTCATAAAGTCAGTTAAATTGGTGTAAGATTTATGTACTTAATGTTGACCTGGCTGTCGACGCGCCATAAGGCACCTGTTCAGCATTTCGATAGCGTTGCCCATATTCTAAACACAGCATCCACGTTCCAGATTCTCCGTCATCCAATACGCTGATGTGGGTCACGTGATCTCGTTTTAGTTTGAAAATAGCGGCGCTGCTGTGAATAGTGTTGTTCCATTTTTAAATTACCGCTATTTTCTTTATATTTCTCGAAGATTCGACGGTGCTTCTTCTAAGAGTTGAAAAGGTGCCGTTAAACCTCAGTCCCCCTCTCCATATCATGTTAATTTAATTTCCGTTAAGTCCCTGGTTGTCGGTGGTTTTTTTTTTTTCGTTTTCTGATTTTTAATACGCATATTTAACCTCTGTGTTTATTTTTAAAGTTTGAAATCAGAACGGTGGAGACTATATAAAAGTTATGGTGGGAAGTTGCTAAATACTTGATAGACAAAAAAAAAAAACTTCCTGAAGTTAGCTACACTGATTAAAGGTTTCCATACGTAATGTTGACTGTCAGGTTTAGCTAATTTCCGTAAGTCTACTGGTCGTACCGCTTCTGAAAACACCACTAAATGAAACCGAAACTCCCAACAAAGGAAGTTGGGAAACGGATGCTGCCTGTCTCCTTTGAATTACTGATTCTCGTGTTAAAAATTTCATTACATGGCGAGCGAAGCGCGCTCAAGAGACAACTGAGACAACGTTGAATTGATTAATTTTAGGCTGGTGCGGATTGAGTAGCAGCCGAAATTATTTAAACATCATCTTCAGACGCTAAAACTTAAACTCAGTTATTCACTGCCGTATTTTACGCTACTATACTTAAGCGCAAAAAGAACGATTTTGATCCCTTGCACAAATTTTTGATCCATTAACAACATTTTCCCACGGTTGGTTTACCGTACCCATCTTGAAACATTGTGTATTTCTGTTCACTCTCTGGGCGTTTAAGGTCTATGTTAGGCCCATTTTGGAGTTTCCCTGTCAGGTCTGGTCACCATCTTCCTTCGGCGATATTGACTGGGTGGAGTTTGTTTGTTCAGCGCAGCTTCACAAAGTCCCTCAAGGGTTTAAAAAATGTGAACTACTCGCTTGAGCTTCGGTGCCTGAAGTCTAATTTATGCATGACGTATTCCATGTTACACGGTCAGGTATGTGGTGATTTTTCAGGCCTTTTTCAGCTTGTTGGGTCAGACCGAACTCGGGAACACAGTTTAAAAGCTTGTTCCACTTAAGGCAAATTTAAATTGCCGACAGCATTTTTTTTCCATACCGTATAGTAAACTGTTGGAATGCGCTTCCAGCGGCTGTCGTCTCGGCAATTTCCTTGGCGTTGTTCCGCAGGTCGCTAAAAGAGTGTACCCTTAGCAAGTGTTTATATCGATTTAAATCATGAATTTAAAGTTGCTATTTGACTAACTTGTGCTTGGATTTTACTTAGTTATAGTTTTTTTTTTAAATCTAATTCTTATACACACTTAACGAACCCATTTATTAATTTTTGGGGGATTTTAAATTTGTCAGCTCAAATATGTTCACCCTTTTGGGCTCTAGTGTTTGTTTTTCTTTTCTCGTAAATTTACTGTAGTAGGATTATTATGTGTGTATAGTTTTCTCTTTTTTTGTATTTGGTTTGGTAGTGTTTTGTTTAGTAGGTTATAGTATTTTAATGTGTTTTTAATAGTGTTTTAATCCCAGAGCCAGTATTAGCGATACTCTGTATCCCGTTTATCTTCTGTTTTCCTTTCTGGAAATAAAGCTCTATTATTATTATTATTATTATTATTATTATTATTATTATTAGCACACAGGTTTGAAATTATAAGAAAAAACTACTTCAAAATTGGGGAAAAAAGGAACGAAACAACAAGAGCTGTGAGAGGTAATAATAAATGGATAATTGAACCACAATGGAGAAACGCGTATGGGAAAAGAGGGACAACGTACATGATACCACACTACATGAACAAGTTACCTACACATTTAAGAAACTTGAAAACTAACAAAAGCGTGCACACCGAAATTTAAAAAATGGATTAAAACTATAGAATTTTTAAAAAACCATACTTAATAAACAGTTAGTCAATATAATTATATAGGATACTTATATGGTTAAAGACATGTATAATGGAATGAAATATTAATACATACGGAAACTGCTTGCACAAACAAGTCTTTCAGACTTCGTGCCTTTTCTATATATTTGTTTGTTTGGCTTTTGCTTGGCTTCAGCTGACATGTATGCATACACTTGAATAAAGCTATTATTATTATTATTAGTATTAGTATTATTATTATTATTATTCCCCCAGGTGCAACAACACAACAATGTTTTTTTTAATTTTCATTTTAAGGCCAGTTTCGATGCTGTATCATTAGCCGTTCACCTTCTT
>JAHWFP010222239.1:55148-70907 GCA_023313725.1 Lithobius niger | reverse complement strand
ATTAGAACTGAATTATAAGCCAATATAAACAAAAAACGGAAACCGACTCAGTTGTATTTTAAATCTCTGTATTTTCAAATTTAAATAATATCTTGGTACATTTATAGTTCACTTACAGTAAGTTGTAAATAAATTGTACGCACCACTCCTGCCTATTTCAACCTCCAACTAATATCGTGCAGCCTAGCCTACACAATCACATTCACAGTTCGTTCGTGCGATCGATTCATGTGCGAATTCATTTTACCATTCACAACGTAAACATTGTGAAGCTGCGGCAGTCAAGTGTATGTAGTAAAACGATCACAAGCATCAGCCTGCTTTAAAAAAAAAGTATTCCTCGGGTTAGTTGATTGGCTAGATGTGAATATCCAAAAGGCACAAAACGGTCTCCACGAAATTTACACGTACCTACCGTTCCTTGCCTACAATGGCCGAACACGTTGTACACGATTTCAACTTAGATCACAAACACGCACACTACACCCACTCATTCAGTAACGTACAATAACGTGCACTGGATTTCCTTTGATCATACTTTTTGATGTTATGATGAGCAACCCATTTCTGTTCACTTGGTGTTTGGATCAGATCTAAACCCACTGCAAAACTCACAACACACAAGCGGCAAGGTGCCATCCATTTTAAAAGGAGAGTGCTCCAGTACTGAGCTTGTCATTGGTCTCGCGAAGATCACGTGACTGTATTGCCAGCTATCTAACATTGCCGACACGATTTAACCGGGCGTGCGTCATGATTAGGCTATCCGTTTGTTGAGACAGTATGCAACAGCGTTTTAAGTCCATGCAATAGCACTTTTTTTTTTTTTTTTTTTTACCGGAAAAATGTTAATGATGTGTGTTAAAGCCATTAGTGTGGCTTTTGGTAAGAAGAAACCAATCACATCGAATTTATTACTTAATACGAAAAAAAACCATAGCCCTCTATTTATTGTCAAAATAACTTTATAGAGTTAAAATAATAGTAATTTTCTTGGTTTCAATGTAATTTATATCGTGCACTCCATACTTAGCTGCCGTAGGCCATACCTTTGCTCTTGTAGAATGGTATGTTTATTTACCAAGAGTAAAGTGACTAAAAATTGGATTGAATACCGTAGTCATTCAACAGTGATATCAACACACCGAAACATTCGTTAAGTTAATCGCACTGCTGAATAGTTCGAAGGTTAAATGAAAACTAGAACATTGCTACTTTCGGTAGCAATGTTCCAGTTTTCATTTAACGTCCAAAGTATTATTCGATGCGATTAAGTTGGCGAATGTTTTCGTGTGTTGTTATCACTCCTTTGAAGGGCCGAACCATTCGGAACTTGGCGGCCTCTTTTACCAGTTTTGGTTTTTGATATGATATCACTTCTTTTTTTTTAATTGTGTATTGGCTCAATTGTGTATCTGTACTACCGTGCAGATGTGTACTAGAAAGTGCCACGTCAACAAGAAATTGTAACGGCGGACGCTACGACGGCTTAGGTGCTTGTAACGCCCCCGGTTTCCCTGGTGTACGTGGAGTTTCAGCTTGAGGTTTCTACGGTGTTTACGACGACTTTTTTCGTTATACAACACAGCATGGACACTGTCCCAGCATGGGGGATGAAGCGCCGGTCCTAATTAAAGGGGCCTAACCTTAAACTGTCGGTATCGCTGCCACCAACGGTGGATTTAACTGTTTAACTAGCTAAAATCTAAAAATGGGCTACATATTTAATTTTACACTAAAATACAATTAATCAAGTCTAGCAAACGACTGAAGCTTAAAACTCCTGGTTTTATTTTTGCGACAGAGAATGAAAACACTTTTACTTTATAGTTTGCTTCGAAAGCTTTTGAATACCAATTATTTAAATAGGCAACAAGTTTACCTTTACATAAAGTAGCAAGTTTGAATATACACTTAGTATTTCATAAATTCAGACAAACACACTTGGTTTGAATAAAAGTTTAAATTTTCACATTAGAAAAAGTAAATCATGAGTGTTCCCGGAGACACCCGCAAGACTAAACAGCCGCAACTGATAGTAGTCTATCTGACAGTATGTTTCTTATGATCAACCGTCCACAGTTATGTTTCTAAGTTTTCCAAGCACAAAAAGATCAACCTCCCTTAGTTCCCTCGAGAACTGTTCTAAGTAATAAAAAGCCCGGCAATTTTACACTTAGGCATCAGTTTGTTTCAATTTGCCTTCCACAAAGATCAAACCGTCATTTAGTTTAGATTAAAAATCCATTTAAAATAAACTGGAAAAATTTGGTTTTTAGAAAGAGAACCACTCTGACGTTATGGGGAGAGGAAACCTAAGATACCGCTACAGGCGTCTCCACCATAATATTCTCTAGCTAGAGAGTTAAGTTAAGTTTTAAACTAAAATTTAGAATATGGGGGTCCTAAACTGAACTTTCAAAAGCTAAACTATAACATACGAACCACTACCATTGTGCCCGGCATGGCATTCTCCGGACATGGCGTCTCCACTCCCGACTGGCGTGACCGGTCTCTAGCTTGAGATCTGTGAGCTGTGCTGACTGAGCTGTAGAGGGAGGGCAACTGGGGCTTTTTATGCTGGAGCAGCGGATTTTCTGGACCTTAGCGTGGACGCCGAGGAGAGCTGCGGGGGTCTGATTGGCTGAGGGCCTCGAGAACAATGGAAAGTGGGAGGAGAAGTCGGTTGAACAAAGGGACTGGGTGCAGAGCCGTTTGAAGGAGTAGGAACATGTAAAACGGAAAAAAATAGGCCTGTTTTGAGTTTCACTCAATTGAACTTTCGGAAATGGGCCTTTACTTTGTATTATTGGCTACGGATTGAATATTTACATGATTGCAACGTGATTAGGCTCTTGTTAAAGCTTATTACATGGCTTTGGGTAATGTCTAGAACATTACTATTAAATTAAACAAGCTTTAACGGTAAACTGTAGTGTTAAACACCACAACTAGTTTTGGCTGGGGAGGGGGGCAAAATTGGGTAATTCGAAGTTTTTGCACAGTTTGACTATCGGATTTGGTTTGAACAGATCTTTTTAAGAATTCTTTTAGAGTTTAATAGTAGATCCAGCTATTTGTGGGTTTCGGTGGGTCACAGTCAGGTCCAGAGGAGAACTAAAATAAACATATATACACTGAGAAATTCGTGTTCGGTAGAATGCCAGGTCGTAATGCGTTTATACGTTTGGACATATGGCAGCGTTTCTGGGGGTAAAAGAATATAAATAAAGTATAAATGCGGTTAAGTAAACTAGCTTAATTGAATGCTATAACGCATTAAGTTACAGAGAACATTTAACCTTTAAAATTTTGAAGTTAAAATTCGATCGTTGTGGAAATTTTCCATATGGATTGCGGCCCACAAACACAATAAAAAATATCACACTTCAAAATGGTTGTCTGTACAAACCTCATACAATACACTAAGCTAGTATGTTTGGGCTTTTTGCCCTAAAAGAAAAGGATAAAATGAAGATACAAAAATACAGAATTTTATAATGGCGGCCATGATGAAAGTGCGATGTAGTCGGTTTTGGTCAATCTTCAAATGTAGTTTCAATGGTCTTCAAGGAAGAAAGTCCGGATTTGGGCTTCCCCAAGAGTCTTGTATTTTGACAGGCTATTAAACGTTGAAGAGTTTGTGGAAATCGGACCATTATTGCGAAAACGGCCAGATATGCCTCGGCGAGGCATTTGGGTGCCTCGAGAAAAAAAAATTTCATTTTTGGAAAAACAGGCGTTTTTTGGTGGCGCTCGTTTACAAAATTGATTTTCAGCAATTTGCTGCTACCCTTTGCCTATAGGCCGAACCATTCACAACTTAGTCACCTCTTTATGGGTTTTTGGTTTGGTTTTAATTTTGTTGTGATTTTTTTTTATTTAGTTAGTTTTGGTGTGTTGATATCACTCCTTTGAAGGGCCGAACCACTCTCAACTTAGTGGCCTCTTTACCAGTTTTTGGCTTTGTTTATTTTGCTTTGTTTTTACAGTTGGTTTATTTTTCGTGAATTGGACGTGAATACAATTACTTTACACCGTTGTTTAGATTTATCGTGATGCACTAGTGTGTGTCTAGGCACGTACGTCAGTATCCACGTTCTCATTGTCCGAACTTTGGCCGTTCAATGAGAGACGATGCCTACAATACTAACAATGGTTATAACAATATTTTCGTACTTACGCGCCCTCCCACGCCATCCCTGCAATGCTCCTAGGCTCCAAACCATAAAAGTTATGCAGTTCGTATTGTACTGCGCCCATTCTTCCAATTTAATATAGCTGGAAGCCTCCCCGTTATCTCGGTATCGATGAATAATCATCCTATGGGATTTAACATGGGGATGAGCGAATTAGCTAGCTAACACATTTACAACGTTATTGAGGGTCAGATTTTGCATTGAAAGCAGCTTAGCTGGCATTCCTACACAAGTAAATTTTTGTCAGGTGGGTCATTGCTCTCGATTTCAACACAATTTAAGCTTTTGTACCGCATTATTATTTTTCCCCAAGTACCTGAAATGTGCCCAACTATGCTTAAGCTGTAAGACACTGACGCTATGGCGCCGTGCTACAATGATTTACAACCTCGACAATTGAACTGATGTGATGTTTGTTGTGATGATTGTTGCCTAACTTGGCGCGACACACTAGCGTGTGTCTAGATTTATTAAGGAGCGTTAATCGGTTTCAAGCAAGTACAAAGATTCACTAGAATTAGTAAAACCTTTACCTTTTCTTAAACACCCAATCTAGGTTAAGGTATCAGTGGCTCACCGCTCTTCCGTTATACTGCCACTTTAACGTGGTGAAACTTTTTATTTAGTATTACAAAATAATGATCCTGTAGTAGAATTCAGAAACTATAAAGCTTCGTACTGGTTTTGCCTCGTTATTCCATGTTAAAGTGAACATTTTAGTGGTGTTAATGGTTTAATATCTGCACCATTTTTTCATATTTTCTAACTTGGCATATGTGCCTCATAGACCTTGGTAGCAAGAATACCAAAATTTATTAAACGCCGTCATATCATACCAGAAATTTGGACTAAGAGCTGAATGAGAATCTGGTTGTTTGTCGGTCAAATCGGCTAATTTCAGTTTATCACACTATTGGTGATTTATAAGGATTAGTTTTTATTTTTTTTACAATTTTCAGCATGTTGTTTAGCCAAGTAGAAGACACCGCCATTAGCTTATCTACTGTGTGAAACAGTAAAAAATGTAAAAACAAGTGAATGCACCAGTAAGGTTTCACAGTACTACACACTACGGCAACACTGTTTATTCATTGCCTATTCGTGTTCCTTCCCTGTGTTTCCTTCAGTTAATCCTACCTTAAACATCATACCCGTTCATTTCTGTTTTCTGATCTGAGTTTCATTTCAAGCGTTCTTCAACTTTTCACATCATCAGACGACTTTGTAGACTATTTTCCTAAAGACCCATTACTTTAGTTGATTGCACGATTTTGATCCGATGTCCACTTGCTGGTTGCTGACCACTCTGATTACTCATCTGTTCTTGGTCACGTAATTTTGGTACACGTTATGAAACTTCTGCTTGGGGCGTGGCCTAAAAGTTCGTCTATTGATGGGAAAAACGTTTATACTATTCTCAGAATTGTGAATCTTGGGATTTGGGAGTATTTTACTAATTGAGTCTACATCACATAAAGCTATTATCTCGGCAGCCACAGCCAGCGTAAAAAATAATTTACACCATTATTTTGAACTCTGTAAAGGAAAATACTATGAATAAACTTTGGTTAAAAATTGCCGGTGTAAATTTTAACACTCTTGCCCGTTAAGCTTCAACTATTATCTAAAAGCTTTTGCTGATTTTGCTGAAAATTTAAATGTCAAAGAAAAAATCAGTGATTTTATTGACATGAGCAACGCTCTTACGTAAAACTTGCAATATTTTTACTGACTTTAGAAATAAAAAATTTGAAGTACAGCAACGTCATGCTGAACCGATATTTCTGTTTAAAAATCATGTGTCTTATTGTATTTCTAAGTAAATCACCTTTCACATGCTTCTAGCAAATATATTAGTTTGTAATGTGTTAAAATTCTGATAGGATCCTAAACTAAGAATCCTCAAGATCCTGTCCTGGATCTTACTGACCTGTAAGATCTTACTATTCCTGTGAGTGTCTTGTACGTCTTGTAAGATCTTACTTGAAATAGGGTAAGATCCTAGCAGGACCCTAAATAGGTAAAGGAAGCCTTAAGATCCTACACAGGATCTTACTAACCCTGCAAAATCTTAATCAATCTTGTAGGAATCCATAAGAACTTATAAGAAGCTACAGGAACTTGTAAGATCTTATATAAGATTGACACATGCTAACCAGCTAAGAACTCTTCCTGAAGTGTGCCACTCTGCTAGTAGCCCTGATCAGAGCATCCTTGAACCATTGGACAACATCTCCTGAGGACAGACCGCGTGGCCCTGGAATAACCCCTGAATTTACCATCCTTCTGGCGTTCTTCCTTGTACTGGGCATAGCGGGGTTGCACTAGACATCCTGCGGGATTGGTCAAGCCCCAAGTGCCCTCCCAGCGCCAACCTATCGTCGTTCGGCCACGACGGGCAAAATCTTTGGAGGAGAAAGAACTCATTAAAAATTCCTTTAGCCGGCGTCGTGTACCACAGCAGCTAATGGAAACTGACCCAGCCCCAACGATTCGCAATTGGCTACTGCCTCGTCGTCGTGTCCAGGTAAAACTGAAACGCAGCATTTTAGATAGTGATGCAAGCCACAGTTTGTTCATGTCCGAAAAACTGCTGCTTAACGAAACCAGCTTCTCAAGTTGGCTTGTTGCACGAAGCAAATCGCAACCTGACTTAAAGTTAGAAACTTGCCAATCTGTTCAACCCGAGATAGGCAACAAACGTGCTTCTGTCGATTGTTTTAATTTTTACCCCGAATTTAGTAAAATCAGTCTGAATTTAATCTAATTTAATGCAGTTTTTTTTTCCTGATCCTCTTTAAATATAGGACCGATGTTTTAGTGTGAACTCTATGCCAGTCTAGGGTGGAAATAAATGCATAATTATGGCTCTAGCACTGAATAGGTGTTCCCAGTGAAACGGAGGTTGTAAAAACCTAACCTAATGTGGTTTTTTTTCTCTAAACCAGAGGTTTTTTTTTGTAATTAAAAACTAAAACCTAACCCAGCATTTTCCCGTGCTAGTTTATTTTAAATAGTGAGTTGTATGCCAATACAAGCGTGGCTCCATCTATTAGCAACTAAAAACTAAATAGTGTACCTGTTGAAATTTTAATTTTAAACTTCAGAGACTGTACAAACCTGGAAAAAACACGTCAATGCTGACACACTTAGCCTACCGGTAAAACGGTAAACTTGTTAACACTTTTGTTTTCAGTAAAAATTGACTGAAAATTAATTTTTGTCTTTATCAACACCTTTCGTTTGTGGAAGGATAATTGCAAAGATTGTAACGACACGTTAATAATATTCATTAGGAGTATTCTACGGGAATTGTAACCTGTCCCCGGTTAGTTCCCCTTTAAGTTTTCTACGAAATGGCTTTCTTTAAAAACAAGGTTAGAACTGTCGTTAAAAGGTTGTTGGTTTTTATCCATAAAACCTCCCAGTGTTGTATTTTATGTCTAAGTTAGTTTGGTAACCTTAAACCATCCTAAGAGAGTAGTTTAACAGTAAATAGAGCTGGCCATTTACGCCGCACCTATAGTATTCGATTTTCTAACCCCTATCGCAGGCTTGGTTAATTGAAATGCGGCGGAGTGTTAATCTCGCTGCCATCCCAGATAAAAAAAAAAATGACTAGACTTGAGCAGAGGCAGAATCCGTACGGGACATATTACCAGAGCAATATACGGTCTCATTTACTTGTTATAACAAAACAACAAAATTAACTTTGTAATTTCTAGTGTGTTTCTTGATTTTGAATGTCTTTTGACCCATTTCCTGAATACTTGTACGATTTTCCTGCACATAAGCAGCGCGGACTGTATTTAGTTAATGGCAGCAAAAAAATAGTGTTCTTAATTTTTTGTAATTTAACTTTGCTTTAAATTAACTAAGCCACAAAAACGTTAGTCCCCCAAAAATATAAAACGGCGATTTTATTTTTTGCAAAACCAGTGTTCTTTTTAAACTTTGTAAAACGATCCTGGGATAGGACTAAGTATCCCCTGGAGGTGTATTTCCTCAAACTGGAGATGTATTTTCTCAAAACGTAATGCGTTTATATCGCGTATTCTTGCAATTTTGATTACAGTGCTTGGCAGTTCAAGTGTTTGGCATATCTTGTGTGCACTAACCTTTCTGTTTTAACTTCTATGGTGAAGTTTAACATGAACCCCAAATAGAATCTCCTTGGTGGGGAGCTGTAAAGAAGGCAGAGTTCTTTACCCGATTTGAGAGGAGACCTCAACTGAAACCATCAAAAACCTGAGGGTAAAATTTCGTTAATAGCAACGAACAATTTTTTTTTCTCCGCTGTACGGTGCCATAAAAACACTAACTTCAACAACCTGTAACTCCAAGAAAAATGGTCCGATCAGTCTCATCTCTGAAGCTGTTAATAGCCAATAACTTTATCTACATTCCCCCGAAAACAGATCCCGAAAATTCCATCTAGAACTTACACAGCAACCATTTAAAAAAAGGCACGAAACGAGCCGTAACTCGCGTAACGCACGAGACGCCATTTTTCAAAATTGTAAAAACAGTATTTATTTTGCGTTTATTTCTTTCAGGCATAAAGCCAAAAACAATAGTTTAGTGTTTGATACGAGGGGCTTCCTGTACGAAAGTACTTAACCTCATTTTAATTGTACAGACACACTTTGTTTGCTATTTCTTAAGTTTATTTAAGGTGACGATCTAGAATGCACTTGTGAAATGTCCAACATCCAAAACCCAATTTTGTGGCTGCAAATAACGTTTAAACTATTAAAAATGCGTTTTAGCATTTACTGTTTCTTTTAAACTTTTATTTTTATTATAATCTTTTAACGTAATCTTTTGCCATCAGCACTACCGCAGCTTAGGCAACATGATGCTTCGAATTTTACTGGACAAGTTTTTTTTTATGCAAACTTAGTTGTTTTTTGCAAATCGACTTGGCTACCCATTCCCAAAGTAAAACCTGGCTTCCTTCTATTAAAACCGAATTAAATTAGATCTTTCCTTCAATAGTCGCGATGCCCAACATCATGGTTTAATAAGAAAACAATCAATAATAATTAAAGGCCTTTTCACGTTCCAAACAATGAAACTCAATTGGCCTATCTCTACTCCCAAAGTCATACAGTTGTTCCTTCAACCGGCGCCAAGCAAAAACCCTTTGCTCTGCCGACCTTTCCATTGTTCTCCAAGCCCTCCAACAATCAGACCCCCGTAGCTCTCCTACCCGTCCACACTTTTGGTCGCGAGAATCCGGCCTCTAGCATAAAAAGCCCCAGCTCCCCTCATTCCTCAGCACACGCTCAACAGATCTCGAAGCCAGAGGTAGCTACGCCAGTCGGTATAGGAGGTGTCCTGTCCAAATGTTGCCATGCCGGGCAAAGGTAGTGGTTCATATTAGAGTAGTGTTAGTTTAGAAAATTTAATTTTTGAAAACCCCATTCGAAATTTTAGTTTTAAACTTAACCTAATCTAAGCTTTGAGAATTATGGGAGGTGACGCCATTATCGGCGTTCTTAGTCCCCCACCCCCATAACATCAGGGTTCACGGTCCCTTCCTAAAAACCAGCTTTATTTTCCGTGTTTTTAGTTAAGAATTTACTCTAAACACTTAAATCTGAACAGAAGAATTATTTGCTGAAGCTGCGTCCTTCTATGATGGATACCCAAATAATATGGATCTAACAGATTTGTAGATTTGATCTTAGGTCGGTCCATAGGCGTCGATCCAGGGGGGGGGACGAGGGGGACCGTCCCCCCACGTTTTCAAACTGAGGGTTTCGTCCCCCCCCCCACCAAATACGCTGCAAAGCTGTAAATGAGTATCTATTTATCACGCTTACCACGTCGACTTTGAAACAAGAAAATGTACTTTCGTTTTCCTCAATTGCATGAATCAAGTCATCAAATATTATGAGTCATCAGTTCCTAATACAGGGGAGTAATGAAGTTAAGAATGTAAGTTGCGAGGCCAAGTCACAACGATGATGGACTAATGGTAAATGGAGGATGTAAGCATATCACTCCGCTGTAGCAAAACAGGTATTTTTAATTCTATAAAAATTATGGTAATAAAAATGAACATCACACAAACAATTAAAGCATATAAATTTCATTAGTAGTCGATTTATAAATCTAAACTTTATTTACTGTCTATTAATTCGAACTACTTTCCGACTGTGTTTGCGTTACCCTACTCGGTATGTAATGCTTGTGAGGCATTTTTCAACTTCTGCCGATGTAGTGAAAATATAATTTAGTGCGAAACTAGTCAAAACAGAAAGAGCACAGAGCTAAACGAAAGATAAAGGAGTGTCCGATTTCAAATTACTTTGTTTGATTGTCAACGAAACGCCAACTGAAGTCGCCGGGTGGTTAGTTTGTTCTTGATATGGTTATAGCCGAAACGTCCGATAAATTTGTACCGAACAAAACTTGTTAAGCTTTCCTTCCAAGTTTTCGTCAGTTGAAGTCTATACTAATTAACTCCAAAAAAACCGAGCAAACAATCAAAATTTAAGGTTAAGTTGCCAGTTTGATTTGCTAGTAGCTCTTTTCCTCTTTTTTTAGTTCTCAGTTAATTCAGGAACGTCAGCTAAATCTTCCACCATTTGAAAAGTAAGGAACAATACTTTTCAAACCTAAATTTTCAGTGTTAGCTAGCGTTAATTTAAAAATATTTAAAAAAAAAATTAATTCATCAGGGAATTTAATTAGTAAATAAAATGTATAAAAAAAAACGGAATTTTGGTAACAATTAGGTTTTTACGACCTCTCATGCTAAAGAATTTTTACGAAAAGCATCCGAAATTTGCTAAACAATGCGTTGCAAACGTGTCTCGGAAAGCCGAAAATAGGTTCCCAAATAGCGTAAAATGCTTCAGCTTCCGGGGCTCCGCCCCGGACCCCGCTGGGGGAGCTTGTAGCGCTCCACCTGACCCCCTAGCTGGATTCGCCAGGCTTCTGCTAAAGTAGCACATATTTTAACAGTAAATTTTCATTTGCTCCCCCCACTGGAGTTGGTTGGCGCTACTACTATGTCCCCCCCACAACTTTAGAAAAATTGACGCCCTTGGTCGGTCTTAAGAAACATAGTCTTAGGCCCCATTTATAATATGGATTTCGACGCGTAAGCGTGACGCTCGGCGCGTGAAGCACGAGTTTTTCCCATGGTCAACGCTTAAGCGCGAGCATTTATAAATATAGAGCAGGTGGGCCAACGCGCGCGTTTTGCTATTTTCAAGCGTCACGCGAATATCTACTGGACTTTGATCGGTGAGCGCCAAGCGACGCTCGCCCGCTTAGTTGTTGCATGCTGGGATAGGAAAATGGCGGCATCAACGGATTCTATCGGCGCCACAAGAAAGGAAAACGTGGTGTGCTAAAAGATTGAATGCTCAAAATAAACGGTCAAATATCTTAATTACAGTGACCTTGAGCCGAATGGCATCGAATCTTGCCGTTGAAGAAGGGGGAAGTTGTGAAACAGCATAGTTGGATCGGAGTAGTGGTCAGCATTAGCAAGCTCACGCGTCTGCTCAAGCGTTTGATTTGGAAATGAAAGAGCGTTTGCCTGAGCGAACCGGGCGGGCCAAGTAGACTGTCCACGCAGACTGCTTTGCTCATGAACTGGCGTACGCGCCGAGCGTCGAGCGTCACGCGTACGCGTCGAAATCAATATAAATGGGGCCTTAGACTATTTTGTGTAGTTTCCGCGGTTTGCACTTAATAGAAGTATTTGATTATTGTGTAATTCCCGCGCCTGCACGTAATCATGGGTTTCCGAGTGTCCACCAAAAACATTTTCTAATCGAAATTGTCAGTTTACTCTTTACATCGTGATGTGAAGTTTGAGTTGAATTTCATGTAAATTCTTGTTGATTTTTCCTGTTGTAAAATTCGCTGTGCTTTTCACGTAAAGCTTTCTTGTTTGACACTAGTTGATACTAAATGTAATGGTTTATATTTTTCTGCATTTTAATAAAACCATGAGTTTTTAAAACGTCAGTGATTATACTAGTATGATTAATTGCTAGAGTTAATTTAACTAAGAAAAGCACTTATTATTTAAACTCAGGGCTGCAATTAACAACTCCAGGTGTTAATACCCCCCCCCCTTTAAAGTTGTATAGTTAGCCTACAGTTAGGACCAATGAATCTGTTACCCATACTGGGCCAGTAGTACATGTGTTCTGTTTCCGCAAAAGTAAAAACCCCCACCCAGACTAGAACTTTAAAGGTCAATACCATCTTGATGTCGGCGAGGCTACAAGCACCTCTACAGTCGTAGCGTCAGCCGCTACAGGGGACCTGTCAGCTTAGCCATCTTACCAGCAAAACTGTGTTCCTTGTTGCACTGGCCGCATGCTTACGTTGCGGGGAACTTCAACCTTTGTCCGCTACAGCTTCTGATTGCTTTTTTCTTGACAACTACACCGGCGTTGCACTTAACTCCACATGCTTCATTTCAGGCAAAAACGCAGAAACCCAACGAACAAACCCGACCTTTCATCATCCCTTCCTTATCCAACATTTTAGGTAATGAACAGGAAAGAACGCTTTGTCCAGTATGAGCTATCCGTTTTTATCTCAAAGCGTCCAAACCGATCCGCAGAGACCGAACTCAACTATTTATACCCTTCAACAATAGAACTGGCACAACTTCCACTAGAATGATTGCCAATTGGCTTAAAACCGTCATCGTCCAGGCCTACGATGCCCTCGATATCAATTGAGCAACTGAACACGAACTCCGTGCCATCTCAGCTTCGTGGGCACACCATAGTAATATACAGATTTCCGACATCGTGCAAGCAGCATTTTGGCGCAGCCCTGCTGTTTTCACTTCCCATTTTCTCCGGGACATGTTGTTTCATGCAGATGTACTCTACCGCATTGGGCCTTTTGTTGCTGCCCAACGCGTCCTCTAACACTCGTTTTCTGTGTAGGGAACCGGTCGCTACCTGAGGGTTCTTAGTCATATGGCGCCCACCGCCGTGACAAAGTCTGTGGAATGCTTTAAAAAAGGTAATGTATATTTTCTCGGCAACTAGAAACTCCAAAATACCAGTATTACCTGGTTGATTGTGGTTTCTATTGCCTATTGAAAATATACATTACTACCCACCCTCCTACCCTCATGTCGCCATCTGGGTACTATGAGGTCCGAAAAGGTGAGCAATTGCGTCCCGCTTCGGTTATATATGAGGAGGCTGCGCAGTAGGATGCGCAGAGGTAGCGACGCGGAAGGATATCTTCATTTTAATTTCTCTAGATAAAACAGCATTAGGAGAAGAGAATGCCTAAAAAAATGTAATGTATATTTTTAATAGAAACCAAAATCAACCAGGTAATACTGGTATTTTGGAGTTTTTATGTAACTGACTAGCTAGTAACTAGTAACGCTGGCCCCATGGTAAATCCCATAGATTCATTGCTCATGGCTAAACTTTTACACACGGATGCATGGTGAGCTGAACATTGTCCTTTTGTTGGTTTGGTGGTTGTGGGGATCACGACAAGTGCGTGGGAGTGTTTTGAAATTCGGCACCAGGGAATTTAAATTTCGTTTCTTTTCCAAGTTGCAACCAAAGATTTCAAGCAACATCAACACTGCTCCTTAGATTTATTGTAAAAGCCTGGACGAACTAAAAGCTGAACTGCAATCAAGGACAAAATAAGCAAACATTTACGTTGCCGTGGATTGCGTAACAATAAAGGGATGCACATTGCACGTTAGATGATGGTTACCCAACAATACGAGCATCCACGAGCAAATGGGGTTTTTGCTAATAACCCAAAAATAAATAATGTTTTAGTACATTGACCTTCGGGGGTTTCTGCCTCACTAAATGAAGAAAGCAAACGAACAAAATTCTTAATTTTGCTGATGTAACGGCTAATTATTTATAGACATAAAATTTCTCAAAAAAAGTAGAGCGGAATGTAAGACAGTGCGCTGACTTTTTGTGTGTTCACAGTCCTAAGGTACACGAGTCTATCAACTGCAAGCAGCTAAAACCATATCTTCTCATGTCGAGAATAAATCCTAATGCAGCCGAAATCTTGAAAAAGTAAAGGGAAGGTGCAGGGATAAACAAAACAACTAAAGAGCATATTTCGATTGTTAGCCAGTATCTGCAAAAATGGGATTGAAGAAACTTGAGCATGTGAAAATTTAAACATAAAATTCCTCCAGAAAAATGAGGTACAGATGAAGATAAGACGGTGTAACCTTTTGTACATTCACAGTCCTATGAAAGTTGTGATATCCATCCAAAACCAAAACTGGTGTAAAAAGCTGCCAACTTTCCAAAAAGATCGGCCTTTGAAGGTAGTGATATCACTCATCTAGGGAAAGGCCGCCAAGGTTAATCCTATTAGCCAACTTAATCGCACCGAATAATACTTTGGACGTTAAATGAAAACTTCATTTAACTTTCAAACTATTAGTCGGTGTGATTTATTTGGTGAATAGAATTAACCTTGGCGGCCTTTCCCTGTTTGAATGATATCGCTACCTTCAAAGGCCGATCTTTTTGATTTTTTACACCAGTTTCGGTTTTCAGTGTATCACAATTACTCGTTCGAGTGTATCCAACACCGATCTTAACAAGCATGGATATTCTGCTACCACGTGTAAGATTTGCTGTGGAAAGGTTTCTACAGCAAACCTTTCTACACTGGTTGTTTCTATGCTGTTATTTAAAAACAGCATAGAAAGCGTATTTGTCAGAGGTTGCTACCGTGAATAACCGTCATGTTGCTGGGTGAATGTTGTGGAAGGATTTGGACTGGCTAACCCACTTTGGTGAGGTGCTGGTAGAAGGAAATAAGAAAGAGAAATACGAAACAGCATTCATATATTAGATGACAATCAATTACATTTTGAGTGATGAATGACATTAAAGACTGAGGTAAAATAGTGCAGTTGGCCCTAGCAATAATTTTGGAACATTAGGGTCCAGAAAGGGTTAAAACAAGATGGCCTGCCATAGCCAAAAGCCAGGCCGGGTTGCTGATCCGTCCGGGATGGTGGACGGATGGAAAAGACAATCTCCAAAGGCACAAGCGGTGCTAGGTGACGTCTTGAGACTTCCCGTGTGCACGCCGCATACCGCTGTCTATTCTTGTCAACAATCTAGCTTGCTGGTGTCCATTGTTGATGCCCGGAATTCTTCAGGATGTAACACCAACAATCGCCGAGTCTCCTGACGTGCGACGAAACGAGCCATCCATTATCCACGCTAGGTAGCTTCAGGGGCATCCACAGATGATGTCACTCCCAACAGTATTTCTATGTTAACGCGTCCGAAACAGGAAAACAAAATTTAAATTAGGGTGAATATGTGACTTGGCTTGCTTCACTCACTCAGCTAATGTCAGTTTTCTTGAAACGAAATTCTTTTAGGAGCCCCAACAGTAGGTAGTAAGTCTTAACCCATAACCGCCTAGATACGAACGCACGCCTTCAGCGTATAACAGCGAAAAACTAAGTCCCCGCGCGAGCTTTGTGAGGGGTCCCCGGGGACCCCGAGCAAAGCGGGCAGTCACAGCCCAGTGGTCAGCGTCGTCG